>JAHPZR010047790.1:35000-41599 GCA_019787425.1 Platygyra sinensis
GCAATTATTTGCACACCCTGTCACAACAAACTCCCAAACTTGCCAAGTACTGTAATACCACTGTCAGTAATGAAAATTCAACCTTTTCATTTCAGTTGGTCCTTACCAATTCCAGAGCAGTATGCATTTCAGTACTCTGACTACAACTGTTACATAACAGAAGAAGTAAGTGATGCCTAAATCACATCATACAGTTTTTTATTAGACTTTCTACAGTATAGTCAGTGGGGAAATGGGTTTGTTATTATGACAGGGTTAGGTAGTAAGTTATAAATGAAACATGGTTTAGTAGCAGTTAAAACTACTTTGTTAAAACAAAAATAATAGTAATAAAGTGTTATCATTTGTGCCACCATGTAGTCACTAAGGACGTGAATCGCGACATTTCAACTGCATACTGCTAGTCTTGATCAGGGAATGAGTAGCGATGAGCAGCAGTGATATGTATGCAGTTGAAAGGTTGCGATTGACATCCTAAGTGACTACATCATGAGACAAACGATAATACTTTATTATTATAATTATCACTTTACCACGATGAACAACAGCAATCTTTTTCATGACAAAAAATAGGTTAAATGAAATATTAATCAGTTTATGATCTGAAATCACATTAAGTTTGCTGGTTGATCACAGCAATCTCCAGTTGATACTTCCAGCAAGGACTGGAGTAGGGAATGTGACAGGTGCATGTGTAAAACTGTGCTGCTGACTGCTTCCTGTTAACAATAATGCAAACTTACTCTCTAAATAAATTGTGCCTAATTTAACACAATCTTAGTACAGGCAATTTTGAACAGGATGACAAATTGTTGTTAGCAGGCCCATTTTAAAGGCTGAACATACATGTATGATTTCCTTTTCGTGAGTCAATGGATAAAATCGTAATTTTGCTCATTGTTTTTCCCCCATGTAGAACCGAAGTGGAATAAAGAATGGGGCAGTACTGAAGCTTACACTTTCACCAGTAAGTAAAATTAACTTTGAAAGTACATTTAGCCAAGCATAAAATTAATTAAGCGGCAGGCTGGAGCTCCTGGGCAGGGCTACCCAGGATGAGCTGGAATTTTCGGGTCACCTCGCAGCTCTTACAAGGTCTCATCTGATTGGAGACCACCCGTGAGGTTTAACAAAAGAACAAACAACAGAAACAATGGACCCTGGCCCTAAAACAAAAGGGCTGCGACTCTATCCTTGCCAATGAAATTTAGAACTTGTAGGAGCTGCGAGGCTCCCAGAATTTTCATTTGAGTTTTGTAACTTTGTAAGGTTTTCTTATATTGTTTGGCCTTCTGTTTTGAGCTTGAACAATCTCAAAAGCAGTGAAAACATTTGCCTACTTTGGTTAACTTTTAATCCTGAGTTAGCGTTAACCAGCTTAATGACCCTGTTTAGAACAAGTTAACCTGACATGAGCCTACAATCCAATTAAAAACCAGCACTTAATCAGTAGTCAGCATAAAACAATCACATGACTTTGATGAGCTCTAAACGTTAGCCTGTGATATGGTCACATGATACGGGTCAGCAAATATCTTGTTTTGACTGGTTTCAATTGACTATAACATGGATTTCCGCTCTCTATTGAAGAAGGACATTTTAAACCAAAGTCTTCATGTCTCTTTCAACCTAAAGTATCAGTTGGAGTATTGCTGCCCTCTTGAGCAACTCCTCCTCTGTCACCATTGTGCATTCCCTGTTTTCCAATTGCCCATAATTCACCCTGTTTGGTCACAACCCCCCCCCCCCCCCCCCCAAATTTTGCATAAACTATTGTTGTGAAATGCTCTTGGGAATATGCAGACCTCCTAAAAGCATTTCACAACAAAATTAAAAGTTCACGCAAAATTTTTTGGGGGAAACAGAATGAGTTATGGGCAACCGGAAAATAGATAATACATGCCGATAAGCAATACTACTAGCCAATATACAACCATGAGAAAATCAATTTATGGGTTTCTTTTTCTTTCCTATATGAGTATGGGGCTCTGGTTGGTGGAGAACACCACTATAAACATGAACGTATGTATGATTGAAAAGACAAATTCGTCCACGATATTCCCTTGACACACTGTCCCCCACCCTTGTAAACTTGCCACTACAATTTAAATATATTTTGCTAAACTACTAGCTGTGTCGGCTGTGTGCCATATTGGATTCCATAAATTCAACTAGACATTGAAGATTTTTTGTACAGCTCAATGCAAATTGTAAATGCCACATATTTTTTGTTACTGGGTAGACTTTTTCAACTGAAACAGAGTTTACGTCACAGGATACATGTTCGCAAAATTGCCAGTTACAAAATGTTACAAATTACCAGAAATTTTGTTAACATTGAGAAGAACTGTTTGATAGCTTTCATGATTACCTTAAGCTCACAATACATGTACCTCCAACTTCGCATATACATTTGTATATATATATATATATATATATATATATATATATATATATATATATATATATATATATATATATATTTAAGACCGCTGCTGAAATGATGTGCTGTGATTGGCTCAAAGGCACATGAATTCTATTTAACAGTTTGCTATCAGAAAAAATTCTGAATCGCTTACAATAAACAGAGGAATCATGCCTAACACATTCCTTTCAGTTGTTAACCTTCCTACACATTAAGTTTGATTTGAAGTCTCACAATTATTTTACCTAGTGTTGTTTTTGTTTACATCTTTCAGGCCAAACTTGCACAGGATTTATTTGAGCGTCTACAATCTTCCAATCCTGAAGAAAAAAGGAATTCTTTGTCAGCTTTATCCACTATATCAGAGGTTGAGTCTTTCAAGCAATTTGTCATAAGAATATCAAAGTGACAAGCATTGGTCACAGTATTATTGCTAGTGGAGGCATTTGGGAATTAAAATAGAAAGTACATGTAAATAGTCACAAGTACAGTAAAATTGGATCTACTTTGAAGATTTTTCTGCTGGTACATAAATTAACACATTTTCTTTTTTCTTTTTTTTCACAGGATTCAACTTTTGCCAGTGAGTTTATCAAAAGGAATGGTCTGGGGCTACTTATTAACATGGTAGAAAACAAACCAGAGTGAGTTGTCATCCATCCATCTTTTCAAAACAGATAACTTACTCTTGATGTTAACAAGTCATTTCCAGTTTTTGAGCAACTAAAGTTGAATCTTCTTGTTGAGTTCTTGTTGGGGACTTCATCTACCTGTACATGAGAAGCTCCACCTTCAATTCCTAAAATTATGAAAAATACAGTATTCCCTAAATATGTTCAATCTTCTTGTTCCCTACAGGAGTAATGAATCGCTAGCTCACTGCCTCAATTCTTTTCATGAACTTATGGATCATGGTGAAGTATCATGGGATATCCTCACACATGGATTTATCAAAAATGTAATTATTACCTTTTACTTCTTAAATCCTGGGTTCTGTTTTTTTTGGGGCAAGTCACTTTGCACTCATAGTGCCTCTCTTGTCCCAGTGATTTATAGCATCTGGTGTAGGGGATAGTAGAAATACTCCTCTAGAGTCACTGTCACTTCATTACAGAAACTGGGATAAATTCCGCTTGCATGGGCCACTGGCCAGATGCAAACTTTTACCTCACCAAGTACTTTATGTTATGTTCAGCAAGACAAACTACTTGGGGAAAACAAAAGTCATATTTACGATTTCTCTAAGACCATCACTACTTTTGATAATATTGTAGGCTTGTCATTGATACTGTGAAGTTTAATACGCTGGAACCTCTGGTTGCAACCATCTCTCATGAGCAACCACCTCTCCTCAGCAACCAGTTTTCCAAAAGACCAAAATTTTGCAAGTCAAATTGATCACTATTATTTAAAACATCTTCTATAATGTAAACGACCACCTTTCATAAGACACTGTGACCACTTTTAGAGCTAAAAGTTTGAAATTTTCCATTTTCTTTAACCTCTCTTAAGAGACCATTGGCAGACAAAATAATAAAATAAAAAAATAGAGCAGAAAATGGATAATAAAGGTGTTGCAGTAACATTATCGCATTCCTGGACCATAAAGTGAAGTGTGTGTGAAGCCTTGGAGCCAAGACTGGCTCATAACTGCTGGAGCTTATCCCGGTTTCTGTAGCATGAAGCGGCTAGAAGTTTTTCTACTTCCCCTGGGCGAGATGCTAGTCCATCGCAGGTCACTTCCCCGCAATTTGTTAGGTTTCCCCAACAGTTCGCCAGTACCCATTATTTTATACACAGGGTTCGTACAAGTCATGGAAAACCTAGAAAGTCATGGAATTTTATAATTTCATTTTCCAGCTTGGATAGTCCTGAAATTTAGGTGTGGTTCATGGAAGGTCATGGAAAATCAGTATGCTTTCTATGAATGAAAAGAAATAAGATCCAAAGTTGAAAACTTAACTGTTGAGTCCAAAAATCAAATTTAATTTCAGTTAAATGAATGATTGTTTTGACACTACTGCTGGAGGACAATTGCTTAACTTAGGTCGTGGAATATCTCAAAAGGCCATGGAGAAACTCATGGAAAGTCATGTAATTTTGACAGGTCATAAGTGTACGAACCCTGTATACACCTGGGTTGAGAGAGGCACTGTGAGAGTAAAATGTCTTGCCCAAGAACACAACATGTCCCGGGCCAGGGACCGCTCGCAGATGCTCCAGCGGTGACCGCACTAACCATGAGGCCACCCTGCCTCCCACAAGTAAACAGTAAAAGAGAAGGAAATTTCTCAGTGGGAAGTACCAGATTTTTTGTAAAATTGACTTTTTCATGTGACGAAATCTTTTAAAATGTGGGGCAAGGTTGGTAAGTCTCTGCAGTTACCATATGCTAATGAGGAAAAATTAATGCGTATGGGAGGTGGTCTAAGATCTTATAAGCGACCACTCAAGGCTTGGCATTTTAAGTGGTCACTCACGGGAGGTTCGACTGTATTATTATTAAATATGCCAAATATTTGTAGTTGACAGTATTTGTGAACAAGAAAAATCAAGTGGATCCTACAGTGCTAAAGAGATGTCTGTCTATCTTAGAAGCTGTGTCCACAAACAGGTAAAAATTAAGTAATGATCTAGACAAAAACTGTACCATTTTGTACTGTTCTGCAGCACTACGCTTTCCCCACATTGAAACGGTTGACTGTGTTTTCAAACAAAGAATTTAGCGACCGATGGAAACCAGGTTTATGAAAATTAATAAACTGTATTTAAACTCTATTTTGAAAGGTAGTTTCCTATGCGTGAAAACGTTTCAACCAATCACAACAGTCGTAAACAAAGATAATAAAAGCTTCCAATTTTCCAATGTTCCCAACGTAGGATTGCTGTGGTATTTAAACTTGGAAGAGATTTTGTTGAGAGAGAAATACATAATAATTTATTAAATAATTTCATACGCTACCTGCAGTTTGGTAGATTTTGCTGATTGAGCCAGTCAGAAGTATGATAGAGCAATAGCAGAGTAGTGCAAAAGTTACCACCATCCTGCATGCCTTGTGGCGTGTGCTATCCTTCTTACGTAGACTGTTACTAATAAGGCAGTTCACTTTGAAACTGATTTGAACTCTGAAGGTCATTGTTTTCATATCAAGAATATTCATATTATAGTTTTATTATTAGAAGCCTACCTTCAATTAAATCATTGCTAGTTAGCATACAATGCATTGCATGATCTATTGCACTTTTTAATGGGGTTAAAATTATTTAGACAGAGTTAAACTGAAAGGTGTAGGGGCCTTAAGGAGTATTGCTGTTAGCTGTTAGATTTTGGTTCACAGTATCTTGCTAACTCGCTTGCTTGGTATTCCTGCCTTGCCATCCAAATTCATGCAGTGACACAGTATTCATTCTGTACACTGGTAAATTCTCATTGTTGTTCCTGGAAGTGGGGTGTAACTGGGTTTCTATGTGTTCTTGTTGTAGCCTACTTTCTGTAATTTCCTTTAATGCTGACACAGTAGATTTCTATTCTCCTCTGATTATGCCACCTTCATGTTACCTGTTGTCAAATGGCTTAGAGTTTATTCAAAACAGTAGGAAGAAGTTCAAATAAAAACTTCAAAAACTAAATATTATTTGTTTCTTTTTGTCCATCAGTTCAACATTTTATCCAATTGTAGAAAAAGAAGTAGTTTTTGAGAACCTTGTCCTCCATCTTAAAAAGTAAGTAACATACAGTTCAATCATTAGCAAACCTGGCATTGAAATTGTTATAACTTTTATATTGTGGAATATTTAAGAACAAATATGGAAGATTTTGCACAGATGTCTATGAATTCAGTGCATCAATCAGTTGGTCCGTGATGCAGTTGAAAGAGGCAGGCAAATCAGCAATGTGTAGCATTTGTTGTGTATTCCTTATTTCAGAGGCTAAACTGTGCAAGAAATATCTATCTCTCATATTGTTGCAGATGAGGGTACATCTTGGTGCATTGTTTAGTCTATTGATAGCTAACTTTGGTAACCTGCTGTATTTGCTTTTATTTGGTAGCGATAATCAAGACATTCGACTCTACGCCATTGCCCTTATCAACAGCCTTTTCATGCGAACACCAAATAAAAGAGTGAGTTTATACCACACAATACATTTCCGTGTCATATAAGATGTATAATA
>JAHPZR010047791.1:0-13791 GCA_019787425.1 Platygyra sinensis
TGCCCCCGCAGGGTTTTTGGCCCCAGAGGGCCAAAAACCCGAGGAGGCACCTTAGGACTCCCCGCGTAATAGAGAGAGAAGAAGAGAGAATGTAGGTATTTCCGGTATATAGCCGCAAAAAATCTCGATTTGATCGCTTGCACGCCCGCAAGGTATCGACGTTTTTCCCGCAAACGCTCATGGGAGGCCAGAAAAGGGACACGGGCGCGAGGACTTGCGGGATCGGCATCTTTGCCACGAGCTTTGTCCTTGGTTTAGATCTCGAGTTCAAGCGTCCCTGAAAAGCGTTTGTATTTGCCGGCCGCCATTACTATTTCAGCGCGATCAAATAAGGTCGCTTCGAAATGGCCGAGATTATGACCTAAAACAAATTGAAAACGCTTTCAGAGATCCTGAAGATGGATTTTGGGGGGGAAACAGCTCAGAGAGTCCTGAAGTATACTAGATCGAAATTCGAGGCCAGTGTGGTTCATTTGCGACTAAATAGCTAAATGTATGTCGGTATAGTACCTTCCGATCGTCAGAATTACCCAAGGATAACAATAAGGTGACAGGCCTGCGGGACTCCCATTCACGTGTAGTAGCCGCTTAGGAAGTTTTGCCCCTTTTGTATGGTACGATCGGAAGATCTTTGAATATTTCGCTAAGCACTAAGCCTGTGTTTTCAGGGAGACATTTCGTCAGAGTAAAGCCGTTAGAGGTCATATTTCTGTGTGGCTTCCGCTGTTATCCGCTTGTAATTTGCAGAGTTTGACACCTGTTTTTTTGCCAGTTTTTTTTCTCTTGATATTGCAAGATATGTTTTAGGTTCTCTCAAATGTTAGCTCTGGAGGAATAAAGTTTGAAATATTCCTTTGGCATCTCGTTTATTTGGATGGCTTATTTTCACTGAGTAATCTTACGGCAGGGATCCAAATGGAAATGTTTTGCGGCGTTTTCATTGAGGACAAAAAGCTTGACTCTAATTTGCATATATGGCGACTATAACGCGACACTTTTGTTTACATTTCACTTCTGTTGTGCTTTCGAGATACGTTTGCTCGTACACTCTTTTCTTTTCTAAGGATGTTATTTTTCCGGCCCAGACTGAATATTCTTATTTTTTCTGCCGATTTTAGGCTGAAAATATTCTTGTATTATTCTTATATTATAGCTTATGGCATTTTCGTTTTATTTAGAATTTATTAGGCTATCAAGTACAAGTGTTTGGTTTCTGGATCTGGATCGCGTTCAGCACATTGTGCATGTGCTCTGGACACCACTTTTCGTAGCGAGGCCAAGATGTCACGTCAAAATATATTCTTATATAAAAAAAGAGTTCATATCAAGACAATTGTTTTTTTTTTTTAGTATCTGACTAGAACAATAACGTTCAATATTATTGTTTCAATGAGCAGAAATAAAAGAAAGCGGGGGGCAGCTTTAGTGATAACTATTACTAGTTATTTTCTTGATTTGATGCGATTCACTGTTATTTTGCGCTTTTATAGTTGATTTGAAGGTAATGACATTATAAACCGCGAAAAAGTATTTGTTTTTTGAAACCGTTCCTTTACAAGCTCTACATTTTCTTTAAATGTCCGAACTTATCGCATTTTTTTTTAAAATCGTCCAGCTGACACAGTGTATTCATAGACTTGATACTGTTCCAGTGGGCCTGGCAAAGTTTACACTCAATTTGTCAAAGCAAATACTAAATGCTCGTCCGGCAACGCATGTGTTAATCATGTCCAAACTACATCTATAATGATCGTCGTCGTTTCTTTCAGTTAGAGTATCAGTCAATGTAAAATACGATAACATGTCTTTTCACGAAAACCCCATGATTTTTATGATTTGTAAAAAAAACATCGTAGAAGAGCAAAAATTACATAAAACCGAAAAAAAATTTGAAATGAACTACTCAGCGAATAGGTTTGCATTGCCGTTTTGAAGCGAAATGTGTAGTCGTTGCCGATAACAAGATATTATTCTCTTTCATTTAAAGGCCACGACGGTATTTTGATGAAAAACATAAAGAACTAGGCCATTTTAGACCAGTGAATAATATAACATAAAACGAAAACTGAGAAATAAGTATTCTAGATCAGTATTTATGACAATATATAATATAAACGTACAATTTTGACAACTGAACCAATCCGAAAACAACCTGAAGTGTGTTAAAACAAATTTACGCAACAAGGAATCACTCACCCGTGTAGGTTCAACGCGAAAGAGCTGAAAATTCGGTAGATTTACGCGGGTTTTCGCGGCAATTTACAAATTATCATTTTGAAGAGAACGTTTTTGAGAAGAATACAGGAAACCGATTGGTGATTGTTGTTAATGGAATGAGCAATGGACAAAAGCAAACTGAAAGGACCAATACATTTACTACACTTAACAGCTGATTGCTTGCAGCAATTCACATCAATTTCCACTCAAGTGACAAACACATAGAAGCAGCTGATTCACGGTTACTCGGGGAACTGATGAATCATGATTACACAAGAAAAACGAAATGGGTTTTGCAAATTTCTATTCAGTACATCTCGGCCCATCAATATACATTTAAGAGACAAATAATCTTCTGAAAACACCTATTAAATAAATTTTATCTCGCACAATTACCTAACTTAATGTTGCTTGAAACGAACATAATTTCCTCTGAATGGAAAATTGCATAAATCATAAACTAAGTCAGAGAGAGAGAGAGAACAACTTGAAAAGCATGCGTATACACGTAGCATCTTGAATTAAAAAAAAAAAACCAAAATATCACAGAAGAGTATCAATAATGGTTGTCAGATTAGCAGATTATTACACAGGGTTAAGTCTGGGAATAGTCCGAAAACTGAACATTTCCCTCATGGAATAGACAATTCTCTGTAATCTGAGATTGATTGGCTCACAACACAAA
Source organism: Platygyra sinensis (assembly GCA_019787425.1). Lineage (NCBI taxonomy): Eukaryota > Metazoa > Cnidaria > Anthozoa > Scleractinia > Merulinidae > Platygyra > Platygyra sinensis. The sequence goes on from JAHPZR010047791.1 coordinate 2,903, forward strand.
CCTCGTCAGTGATTGCAAGTAGAAACTTTCTGCACAGCCAATAGGAGTGCAAAGCAAAACCAAAACCAAATACATGTAACTACCTGATTACTTTTGAAACTCTGTTGAAAACAGCTCTAACCACTAACATATACATGCAAATTATCAAATATGCACCAGTCAAAGTAAACCCCGAGCCCCCCACCCCGGGATATAGGTGGGGATTAGTTTTAAAAGGGTGCAAAAGGTGACAAATGCCCTACCATACGGGGCAGAAAATGGCAGAAAATGCCCCACCCGAAGGGGCAACTGAAGATGTTCCTGATGTATTGATTTCAATAACAATGAAACCAGGAGCCCATCACCCGGAGCCTCCATCTCCCATACAAACCCTGTAAGACAACCTTTGAGTATATCTTTCTATTTTTAGAAACTAAGGGGTTCTTAGATTCACGCACACTATATGCTATACAGTACAATATAACGCAATACAACACAGCACAACACAACTTAACTCAACACAACACAATACAAAGCACTATATACAATATGCTTTCTTGGGAATTTAAGCTAGCCTGAGGCGAAGACTGTTCTAAAAATAGAAAGATACGCACAAAGGTTGGCTCAAAGATATATGGGAGATGGAGGCTCCGGGTGATGGGCTCCTAAATGAAACGGATTCCTCTGAACACGTGTCCGCTCCAATGTGCCGAAATGTACAAAGAAGTCCTTGCGGGAACGATCGCCACCATCTTGGATCAGAACGAATCTCTGACTAATGCCCCACATTCCTCAGGGCAAAAGCGACAACACACGTGAGTCCCCCACATACTGGGGACTCAAAGAGCTGCCAATATGGTGATAAAACCCCAATAGAGCCCCACATATCCCAGGGTGGAAGGGGGGAGGAGGTCGGGGTTTACGCTGACTGGTGCATAAACATAATAGTTAAATATGTTATAAAAATTACAGTGATCAGAATAAAATATAAGACAGTCCAGTGTTCAGCAAGTGTTACATGTACCTTAAAACTGTAGATTCTCTGTTGATTCATGCACTGGTTAACATCTCGCACTTGCTGTGTGAGTCGTTTGAAGAGTTGCTTGAGAGAAACAAAAAGTCCTGCATTAGAAAGGTGACATCATTTATCACAACAAAAAATAGATGACATCTCACGATCCTCCCGCGTCCAATCTTCTCACGCTTCACTGGCTCGTCTTTCCCCTTTCCCTCCCCTTCGGACGCCTGCCACGCAGGCTATTTAGAGGCTGAAACTTTGGTGAGTGGCTAAACTTAGTGCAAGGTTTTTATAAGCATTGACAAAAAATGTGCTTTTGGAGTGAATTGAAAACTGGAAAAAGAAATTTAAAGTAACTGACACAAACAGTGGAAGGTAGGAAACAGTTAATATATAATATGGTTCAGCACTGAGTGATTTGAACTACATTTGCCCAAGATCATAGTAGTTTTTTGTGGACAATTCTGTGAAAGGTGCAATGAGGTTAACCCTATGTGAAGCACCAACCACAAGACCACAACACCAGGAACTACATGCCCTACTCTTTTCGATAAGTGAGTGGGTTCTTTAATGTCCCCTGCTAACCATGTAACACTTAAGGTGGCTCAATAGGGTTTTAAGAGCGCGCGCACCGATGGTGCGAGCTGTAGTAATATGCGCGCGCTAGCTGACGCAAGCTCATGCAAAGCAGCAAACAAGTCAACAATATAGCTCAAATTACAGCCCAGAAGTAGAAACAGAGAAACCATTTAAAAGGAAAACGTAAAGAAAATGATTTGGACCGAAAGGTCTTGTGTGTATTTTGATGAGACCGCCATTGTCGAGTTGCTCATCGACAAAACCGCGTGGTTCGGAAATTCGCGCATGCTCACATAGCGATCTTGGCGAGTTCCTATTCTGACGAGGTAATTGCCATTGAGGTGAAAAAATAGAAAAATCCTTATCAGATTTCTCGACTTTCCTTCGATGAAATTCCTTAAGATTTGGCAGAGAAGTTATTCCTTATTAGCTTTCCTTGCTTTCAATTTATCAGAAAAATTTGTAAGACAAGGTTTTCGCTTAGCCAAAAAAACACAAAAATGCTAAAAACGAAAAAACTACCTTAACAACCCCTACTTTTTTCGGTTTTAAAAGTTTCTTCTTGCCAGACTCTACCCGGTTTGAGCATATCAGAAAATTTTACCGAAGAAAATTGAAGAAAATTGAAATCAAAGCCAAACAGACGTCAAAAAATGGTGATGTTTGAGTAGTTTTAATTTGAGACTAAAAGCCTTGATATCAGAGGTGACTGTTGAACAGCAAATTTTGGCCCTTGTTTGTTATGTTTCAGTAGCTTTGATTAGGAAAATGGCAAAAAGAACGAGAATATTAACTTTCGATTGAGGCCACTGGCGCACGCTTCGTAATCTTGCATATAGACTGTTCACAGTCCCTTATTTTTCCGTGCGATCCCAGATGTGGATAAAAAATGCCCGTGGGTAGGGGTGGTGGAAGGCACGGCAGTCGGAAAAAATAGGGAGACTGTAACAGCTTCCCTCTGTCTCGTGTTCAAGGGGCGAGGCCGACATTTTGGCACCTCCGCTGATCAAATCAATTAACAATCTGTCAAATCAAGGAAATATGATATCGATTACGTGTTGCTGTACAGTTGTGAATTTTCGAGAAATTTTAATTAAGGGTCTTCAAGTTAGCATTGCTCACGAAATCGATTCATTGCAGTTACTAAGTTAAGACAAATTAATGCGGGAGGAAAAAACTCTTCTCTGACTGCAAAAAAAAAGCGACAAAGCCTGTAAGTTCAGACGCGTGCCGTGTTTGTGGCATTAATTTCAAAATTACGGCGGAAAGAACAAGTACATTTCGACCGGAAATCTATTTAAGATCTCTAAATGGGCTGGAGTTGACAAAATTCGCCTAGCAATTCTTTTGAAAATATATCGCGGTGTTGAAATGGATCCACAAGATGGAAAATCTTCCCGTGAATGAGAAAAAGGCCTCTTTTTTGCTCGCGTTTTAACACCAATCCTCCCCTGAAGACTAGAAACAGACAGAGGATCAAAATCAAAACAGTCTCCAGAAAACATTCTTCTGAAATCGATGTTATTTTGGCCTGAGCCGCCGCCACTTCCTGTCACTCAAGTTGTCATCGCTATGCCGCGCTCTGATGAACTCTATTGTCCCTTGACCAATCAGGCGTTGCCGTTGCTGGAGCAACTAACTCCGTGAACGCGAGACAGAGTGAAGCTGTTACAGTCTCCCTATTTTTTCCGCCACCTCACCCCACGCTATTAGCCCCACCACCCTTACCCAAGGGCATTTTGTACTCTCCCCAGTTTCGCTCGCATTAAGAGACCACGATGGCGGCCCGTCGAACTGAACGATCAACATCTACGATCTCACGGAAAAATAGGGGACTGTGAACAGTCTATCTTGCATAACCCTATTGAGCCACCTTAAGATGCAGGAGACGGGGCTATGCATGGTTTCTAGTCCTAACAGGAGAAAACCTGTCCAAGTGTCTAACCATTTGCAGATATAATTACAAAAGCAGCACATTCTCCTCATTTACTTTAAGACCCTGAGTGATGGTCCAGTCTAACGCTCGAACTCTCGACCTCTTGCACAGCAGACTGATGCTCTACCAACTGAGCTAACCAGGAGATGGTTCAAGATGTACATGCATGTAACATAAAGTTTGCCACTCACATCTTATAGGACCATTTCTCATGATTTCACTCCAGTTAGAATCATAGCCAGGGCTGTGAACAGGCTTCCAGCATGAGTGGGAACAAAATTCATAAGCCGATGAGTGCAAAAAAAAAGAATTCAGTAAAGAAAGCAAGTGCTATTTGGCTCATCACTTCACTTGTTTCTGCCTTTGCCAGGCTCCTGTTCACAGGCTACTAGAATCATCAAGCAAAAGTGAATATTTTCTGACATGATCACTTGAACTATTCTTAGCTAGTTTCTTACCAAGGTAAGCTTGAATTCCTTTACAGTATCTACAACCAAAAAAGTAATTATTTGCATTGGATTGACTGGAAGTAAAAGATCTTGAGGTCACCTCAGAGTATTAATTTATTTTGCAAGGCTTATATGTAAGGTCTTTTGGTTGAAGACAAGTTGCAAGTCTCTCTGACTAAATTTTTACTAAGTAACTTGCACATTCAGGGTTTTTTCCTTTTACCCATGCAGGAATTTTGTTCCAGTTCCCTCCCCCCCACAACCTTACGTCTTCACTTTTTACATCTTTGCAAATTTTATCCCCAGCATTCAAACAAGTATTCATAATACACCTAAAAACATGTGATAAGCAAGAGTCTTACATGTAGCTTTGTTACTACATAGTACTGCTTTTTTTTTTAAATATGGGATGTTTATGGTTTTGGATTACAAAACAATGCCCGTCTGAAAGATGGATTTCAGCGAATTGCAAACACAAGTGATCAACGGGATTATATAATACTCACGGCGGTAAATAACTATGACTTAAGCCTTTCATATTTAATGATTTCAGAAGCAGTAAAGATCACGAAGGTACCGCAGATATTATACGACAGCTGATCTGAATTTGCTTACCTTCAATTTCATCCTCGCCTGATTCGAGAAACATGTCCGCAGAGGCACTTCGAAGCTGAGGTGACGCACTTTTAGCTCGAACATTCTGAAAATTTATACACAAACCAAAATATCAAAACCTCTGAGAAAGATGACACCAGCAGATTTAGGATCTTTGCAACCCACTCGAAAGTAAGCCTTATGTAATCTCGAAATAAATCTGAATAAATCAAGGGTAAATTCCAAAATTTTTTATCAACAACAAAGATTATAACCTTAACTCACTTTCGTTTTTGTTTTCTCCGTTGAGTTTTGGCGATAGTTATGTGGAATATGTTTCACTCTACTCCGTATCCAATCTTTGTTTAAACTTCGGCCGCTGCAAAGGACACGAGAAATCAATGCAAAGTTCAAACAACAAAGAAATCAATTTGTGATGCACAGCAACAGACGCAAGACCTGTGGAAGTAATTTCTTTGAGTTATCGAAGTGGTCGGGTTGGGAATTTGCCAATTTTGAGAATACACAGCACATAAAGAAGGCTTAACTGCTACGTATTGAACTGGGACCGCCATTTTTGCTGTCGCCATACTTACAGACGGTATTGTTCATGGTTCATTTAGCTAAATTCGCCGGTTGCTATTCAACTCCATGCATAACAGTTGAAACTGCTTTTGGTCTCAAGGGAACGAAGGTGCTAATTACCGATCGCCGATGCAGCTCGATTACCAGCCGCTGTTCAGAAAAGGAGCCCACGCTCCTCTCAGAAAACAAGGCGAGGAGATACGATTGCGCCCAAAATTTGACGAACATCTTCGGTTGAATGCCTTCAGACAAAAAGCATAATTTTTGGGAGACCTCCCTTATAAAAAGAAGCAGGGGGGATGCTTGTCATACCTTTTTGGGGTTACGTGTTAGCCACAAATGGTCCCTAGGGGGTGCTTTGGGGTACCTTTTTGGCTATCCAGCTCAATGTAAGACAGGAGATAATTAAGGTGGCTGGTTGCAGTTTCCAGTACTTTTCAAGACTTAGAGATTGATGGTTCATTATAACCATTCTATACTGGTAAACGCGAAAATCATGGTATCAACAAACTGCCCAATCATCGGGGAACAAGTTGCTGTTAAATTTGTGGCACAATAGGTTACCATAGCAACAATATCACCTGCTAAATCACCCTTACTTTTAGCTTTAAGTGCTTGTAACTCAAAAACCAGCTCGGTGACCGCCATTTTTTATTATCGAATTGTAATCAGCATGATAAGATGCATCTTTTTGCAAAGTTTAAAAAAATTCTGAAAAGGGGGTTCAGAGCCACCTTAACTTTTTGAAAATTTAAGGTGGCTCTGAACCCCCTTCGCAGAATTTTTTTAAACTTTGCAAAAAGTTGCATCTTATCATGCTGATTACAATTCGATAATAAAAAATGGGGGTCACCAAGCTCGTTTTTGAGTTACAAGCGCTTAAAGCTAAAACTAAGGGTGTTTTTAGCAGGTCATATTGTTGCTATGGTAACCTATTGTGCCACAAAATTAACAGCAACTCGTTCCCCGATGATTTGGGCAGTTTGTTGATACCATGATTTTGGCGTCAACCGGTATAGAATGGTTATAATGAACCATCAATCTCTAAGTCTTGAAAAGTACTGGAAATTGCAACCAGCCACCTTAAGTGTTGTTTTAGAATTGGTACCTCTAAAGAATGAAACAAACTTTCACGCCATGTCCACAAAACAGGATCTTGGTATCCCTTCGAGGTTCCTTTCAAAGTTTCCAACAGGCAGCACCATCCCTTTAAAAGGGAGCTCCCACATTCCTCTCAGGTGATGTAACAGTTTTGCGAAAGCAGAAACAATTCAAAGCTCCAGCACAACAATATACAAAATTAATACATTTCATACATTTTATTGTATGTAAAATTATAGTGTAAGAATACAGGTAAAAGTACATGTATATAACATGTTTTAAGGAACACTATGAAGTGCTCACTAATGTCCCCTTATATTCTGGCAATGGGAACATTCTGTTATTATTCAGACAATTAAAATTATGTTCAATAAACATCATTATCACTATACAAGTACAATTTCTTTCAACAAAAAATGGACATAAAGTCTCTGACAAAATGGAATTATGCCAGTTGCTGCATCATTTGTAAAGTTTTGTTACTCTCCAGAGGAGCCTGGCTTCCAACACATTAATAAACATACATTTATTTGAGAGCAATTTAGTTTTAAGTTCCCAAAGCCTGCCTGTGAGGAGTTGGGCAAATGAGTTAACAAGTCACCATGGAGCATTTGTCACCTTGAAAAGAACAAGGGAGGAAGGGCATTGTAAGTGGGCTGACAGCTTTCTTCAGAGTTTGTCTTTCAGAGTGTTTGCAAATGCTGTTCTAAGAAACTTTCTCTAGAGGATAACCCCTTGAGATAGCATCAAGACTAAGGTCACTTTATTCTTCTCAATGTTTCCTTACTGTTTCCTTTTGGAGGTCAAGGAGAAAGTCTCTCCAACATTTTTTTTTTCATTTTTTTGTCTTTGTCTATAGGAAGTAAATATTCAGCTTTTCCACTAGCCAAAATTGCAGCCTCTGAAGTGCCTGCTATCCTGAAGAAATTCATCTCGAAAGAAGTGATTTCAGAGGTTGCCATTTTAAACTGTCTTGGCAGACAGGCTATGTTTATGTGTTGTCATTCCATCCACCTCAAAATTGGCAGGAAGAAGAAAACCTGCAACTGACTTGTTATCCTTCACGTGGTCAGCAAAATCTATTTTTTCTGAGTGATTATCCACTTCAGTTTCTTCAATACTATCATTTTGGGCATTGGAGCATGTTTGCTCAAAATAATATGGCTTAAGGTTATTCCTCACAATTGCACTGCGCATCCTTTCTGCGCATAATTTATGACGTCATTTAGCGCCCTCTCGTGCACGTGCACACTGAAAACATGGCGGATTTGCCTTGATATTGAGCTCTTTCAGTTGAAAAATGGCTATAGCTCACCAACGAGCATGGGCACCCCAATTTTTTTTCCAGTCATTGTAATCAACTTATCATAAACTTTTCTTGAGGAAAGACTGATCTGATTTCTATTGCTGAAAATTGAATAAATAGCGAAAATAGCAAGTAAACTGTGGTCTTTTCTATTTTGCGCTATGGTAACCATGTCAAGAAATTTGGTTAAAATTTTAATCAAGGATTCAGCTTTCTGTCTAAATCAAACTTAAAAAGTTTATTTGTGTTCGATACAATGCATTGACTCCAGTTTAATGCGTGTTCTCATGAGTCTCGGTCACAAAAATTTACAATTATTGCTGGGAATGCGTTCTTGTAATAAGCGGTAAATAATGCCAAAGTGGGTCATTTTCAATGCCCCAGTGCTCCTCAATGAGTATGGACACCCCCCTTTTTTATTTCAAAATTGAAGTTCTCATATGATAAATATTCAGTGGGCAAAGTTTGAACGAAAATCTATTGTCAGTTTTATTTCAGGGGAATTACCTTAAGAGCAACCATGACCCAGAGTGGTAGTTGAAAGGCTCTTCAGAAGCTATTTGGACAAAATGTCTCAGACAGAGACAACATCACAAAAATGTGGCCCAGCTACTGAGTGCTGCTCAAAATGGAGGCAACAATGTTTGAATTTCGGACAAATTACATAAGGTAAACCTGCACTTAAGAGGCTGACACTTCGATAAGTGGCCGGACTTGGCGCAAGGTTTTTATAAGCATTGACAAAAAATAAAACTTTTTATGGACAAGGGGTGGATAGGGGTATGTAAATCCGCCAATCTGCTAAATTCAATGGTAACACGAATCTGATGATCCACTCAAAAAATCAACTAACGTGAATCAGAAAATTGTTTGCCGCCTTTGATGACACATGAGATACAAAGCGACTTCAGTTGTTGGAGTTGCCTTGTGAGATATTGTGTTTTAGCATTGACGATGACTATCAATGAAATATTTATGTAACCAATTCAATGTCTGTATCGAAACAAAATCTTGCAGATATGAGATAAAAGAGCAAACCTGTGGCCAATGCCATTCTCAGTTTCGAAGCTTTACTAGACTTTCGTTTAGTCAGAATTGAAAGTTATTTTTTTGGTATGAAGTCGTCACCTTTGGCTCCTTTGTTGTAAAAGAATGCAATGCATTCTATCATTTTCAACTCCATGACACTATTTACACTGCAACACAAAGTAGACAGTCGACAACTGGTCACAAGTGAATGACACCAGTCTTGGTAGCGACATGTGCTCATGCATTCATGATGATTTGACCTTGGACCAAAGATCTCAGAGATCTCAAAGATGAGAGGGTCCACACGGGTAGGATGCATGGCCATCATGGAAAAGCATGCTTATAAGTGCGTCACAATTTCTGGACATTTTCTCCACTGCGTGACATCTGGCAGTTAAAAGAGAGAAAGTGAGATTTCTGGGGAAACGTTGAGATCCGAACTTCCTAACAACCGAAATCCAAAATCTGGGTCCAAAAACCGGATAAAATCATGATCCACTATGATCATAGGATCCGCAGAACTGGTAAAATTTCGCTCTGAATCTGGGCTAAAATATTTACCAAATCCACCGATCTGTAGACATATTCACCCCACTCTTTTTGAGTGGCTTTACCTTTAAGGACAATATATAGTAGTTAGTCAACTAGGAAAATGTTTCACAAGACCTGGTCGTCTTATGTCAGAACATGTCGGCTGCCACTTTGGGTCCAGCTCATTTAAATTCACTCATGAATAGCATTTCTGCTTTTCTTTTTTTCAGACTGTACGGTGAAATTACCTGTACATGCACTGAGATCACTCTTGCCTCTAACAGATTTTAGCCACATTGGTCTAACAGTGCCCGATCTATAAAACACCCATTTTTAACCAGCTGTTCGTAATGACTTCTACTATTCTGTGAAAGATACTCCTCCAATTTTCCAGGAACAGCAATTCTGCATTCTATACCTGGAAGGAAATCAAACTATAAACTTTTAGTATCTACCCTTTTCATCACCTTATTAAAACCTCAAAAAAGTCTGTATATTAAGTTAGACTCAAGGGCAGATAGTTGGGGCAGGACAAAATAAACCTGGAAAAAGTTGTCCCGAAAACAATTAACTACTCCTGGGTCTCTGAGGATTAGAATAACTTAAGTTTGAAGAAAATAACATAAGAGTTATCTAATGAAAGGTAGTTACAGTTAATTTGGTTGTCTTGAGTTTTGTCACATCTTTGTTATTCATGCACTCAGAACAGGTTAGCAGAACTTTGAAGTGCTTGAATATTAAGCTCCTTCAGTCTTTGATCATGGTTGTAATAATTAGTGATCAACATCAATGACCATGGCTAGTCACCCACTATAAACAAAGTGCTAAGGAAGGTGAATGGTTTCCTTGCATTTTCCCCTCAGTTCAGGGATGTTTTTGTTTTTAACCCTTGGTCTCCAAGATGGCAGAACAAAATGATAATCTTTCTCTGTTTTATTAGCTCCAACCTCTACTAACTATGGTGGTCAAGAGGTCAGAATACAGGGGAGTTTTCCTTTCTGGTAGATCCAAACTAAACTTGTCCAGCGGACTAGTTTTTGCATTCTTTTTGTCATCCTTATGATTTTTTAGTCATGTCTGGTGACTGGACAACTGTGAATATGGATAATTTGGTTATATCAACTAGGTTGATAATTTGAATTGGCCACCATAAAGAGATTCGATCGGAAGCTGATGTTTCGAGCGTTAGCCCTTCGTCAAAGCGAATGAAGGGTTAACACTCAAAACGTCAGCTTCTGAATCTCTTTACGGTGGCCAATTCACATTATCAACCCCATTGATAAAACCAGATTATAATGATTACTTAAGTTGCCATTTAACAAATTGACGTCAGTTTTTTATGCGTCTGTCCTGTTATTGATCATGAATTTCGTCATAACATTGTAAAAGTAGCTGTGGATCCACGAGGCGATAGCCGAGTGGATCTGCAGACTACTTTGACAATGTTATGACGAAGTTCATTGTCAATAACAGGACAGACGCATTAAAAACTGGCATCAATTTGTTTTTTATGATAACAAATTGTCGAATTGCCCGCTCTTGCTCGCTGACGCGTCGCATGAATTTCAAATTTATGTGTCTGTCCGCAGATGGACAATAAAATTAAACCAAGGAGCGCGCGTGAATTTCTGCAGTTATCGTAAAAAGTATTGTTGAGATCGAGTTGATCGTGTACAAAACAATTGAAGGCCTTCGTGCAACAGGGTTCGTACACTTATGACCTGTCAAAATTCCATGACTTTCCATGACTTTTTCCATGACTTTTTTAAATATTCCATGACC
>JAHPZR010047797.1:0-10470 GCA_019787425.1 Platygyra sinensis
GAAATCTCAAAACCTTTTATTTTTTGGCTCCTGAAGTCCAATCCAAGTTTACCGTGTTTATTCGATTCACGTTTCCTTTAAATGTTTCGAACCATGCCCATATTTGGTATGTCACGTGCTACAATAGAAAACGTCTGAGTGGATCGTTTTCGAAATATAATATACGTTTTGCCAAAACACGGCATTATCTACAACTTGTAGCCTGCGTTTGAGAAAATGTACAATATTTCACAAATTATATATCTTTAAGAGGCTATAAAAGCACATTCATAGGTTTAATTAGCACTTTAATTTATACTTCAGAGTTAATTCTCTGTTCCACCATTTGTGTTCATAGTGCTACGCGGCACAACATTCACAGTACAACTGTGTCGCACTCTGTTTTCCAAATCAGTAAAAACCAATGTAGAGTGGAGGTGATCATTCGTCCATTGTAAGAATAAGCGCGATTATTTCGCTTTTCAGTCGTGTGATTATTCAGAGAGAAATCTAAAGTTGCTAATGAAAGTGTAAGAACGAACTGTCTTCATCAGAAAAAAATGGTTTATTTCCTCAGCCGGCTGCATGTTACTTATCGTCAGTGAATACTTCTCGACAAGAAAAGATTTTGCAAAGGTGTTTCCTACATAATCTGCTGACAACAATACCAACACCATCCAAGTACTAGACACTTCTAACGGAGGAACAGGTTCTCATTTGACTTCCCCTAGCTGTGTTAGTACATTAGAGGGCGTCCTCCATATCTTTTCCTGAGATGTGATGGAGTCCCTCTGTAATCTCGGAACGTTGAAACACTCTCTTCCTCTTCTTCGCGTAGCTTGTTGATGTCAAGAGGATAATCTCCACTGAAATAAAAACAATGAAAGTTAAAAATACGCAAGTGATGGAAAACTGCCTTATGGAAACATTTGATTATAACTATGATCAGAAAATGAGTTTTAATAGCTGATTTCCGCAAACAATGAAGTCGACGAAAACAACAAGCAGAACTTACGTCTGCAATGTTAAATAAGGCCGTGTCCACGCTATGCTGGAGGGATTTAAAAACGCAGCTTTATTTCTACTCCACACTAATCCATCACGAAAGCAAAACTTGTCGAAAACGCTCTTAATAATTAATAATAATTTATTACATTTAATATAGCGGTTTAACTGTTAAAATATTCTAAAGCGCTCAGTTACAATATGTACAAGAAAAAAAAATATATATTCAATAAATAAAACAAAAATAATAATAGCAATAAGCGGAATTTGAAAACGACGGCATTTCCATTTCGTATGGACGGAAAAAATTGAAAACGGGGCTTTTCCGGTGAAAAAGTTGAAACAAAAAATTATCTGGTGTTGTGTGGACGATATCTAAAACTTTCTTCCCCTTTTTAACAAAATGGCATATCGTAACCATAATTCGACTTACAGTCGCGGCATATTTCCCGCCGTAATTGTAAGTAACATTCAGAGAAATGTATTGGCCAACAATTTGTGTTGAAAATATTACTACCTTTTGTCACACAAGAACAACGAAGGAAACCCAGTCCACTGAACACACACGTCGGGCATTGCTCTGAATCACGGTAGTGATTGATGCTTCTGCTTGCCTGGCAGACGGGGAAATATGTAGGAAAAATAATTATATTACGACCGTTTCTTATGGTTGTGACCGGCTACTCCTTCAGTCTGCTCAGATTAACAACTTCATACTTACTAGTAGTAATCCCAGATGGCATAGTAATAGACAATGAGACCCATGAAGAAAAATGGCGACACTGTAGCATAAAGGACGATTTTCCAGGCAGCAATCTGAAAGAGAGAATTCACGTAAGCTTACCTATAAGACGACATTTCAAGGCTATAGCTAAAGGAACTTCTTACTGCCATATCTCAGAAAACGCACACAGGAATTTCTACAAAGAAACAAGGCGCGAGTTTCCTTAGCATAGACCAGCATAGTGCTGTGTTGTAATGGCAACTGTGCCAAATCAAAAGTGAAACTATGCCGAGAAAATATAGCGGTTTTCAATTGAGTATGTTCAACCAAGATGAAATATGAGTTTTGCTTCCCGGAGACCCTCAGTGTTCCCCGAGGCGAAGAGGACCATGGACAGAAAACAATTTGAGAACGGAACTTTTTTTCACGATAGTCGGGTGATTTCACTGCCCGAGTTTTTATTCAAACACAAATCCAAGATGGCCGTGATAATTAATTGTAACTTGCGTTTTTAAATTCCTCCAGCGTAGTGCGGACGGTAGACTCGCCACAAGTCGATCCTGTGAGTGTCAGGGTAGAATAGCTAAGCGAGCGAAGCGATGTGCGAGGTGAATAAACAAGACGAAGGACTTTCTGAAAGTCGCTGTGGACGGAAAACATTCGCTGCGTTTTCAGAGTGAAACCTCCGTTTTCAAATTCCTCCGGAGAAGTGTGTGGACGGGGCATGATAAATGGCACAACGTCAACACGTGGCATAGCAATGCAACGTTGCCATCTATGGACCAATCAGATCGTGAAACAAACAACATGTGACCTGCGCCAAGCGCGGGAAAACGAGCCACGTGACCGATTGAAGAAAACTAAAATTTTACCATGTTTGTTCTAGAACAATATGTACGAGATTTTACCAACCAGAAAATGATCATTTTCGAAATTTGCTTTTGTTAAGCCACAGGGCGCCCACGCAATCTGTCTGGGTGGCCGATTGTTATTTTATAGTAAATGTACTAGATTTACCGTTTGCTTCACCTATAGCCATATATCGCTAACTGTGTATGTAAATCAATGATAAATAAACGTTGAATTACCTTACCAGTGGTGTATAGTCGTCCTTTTGCCTCAAAAGCGGTTTTTTGAGCGATTTTGAATGAATTTGAGTTCGCCGTTGACTGTTTACAGTCAACGGTGAGGAGGGAGTGAGCGGAGTCACGACGCTCCGACTCCCACTCGCTTGCTCATTCAAAATCGCTCAAAAAACCGCTTTTGAGGCAAAAGGACGACTATACACCACTGGTAAGGTAATTCAACGTTTATTTATCATTGATTTACATACACAGTTAGCGATACATGGCTATAGGTGAAGCAAACGGTAAATCTAGTACATTTACTATAAAATAACAATCGGTTACCCAGACAGATTGTGTGGGGCCCCTGTGGTTATTAGCTTATTCTTAAAGGCAATGCTCCACTCACATCATTGTTAAGGCGTTTCCAGTAGTCTTTGCAGTTCAGCAGTGAACATGTGTTACTTGTGATGGCCTCTAAAAGAAAAAGAAGCCAAAAACACAACGTTACAAAACATACTTTATTTATTTCAGAAGAAAACTAGACAATTAAAAACTAAAAATAAGGGGAAAAAGTGCAATCACATTTTTCTCATGTTTGTTCTAACAAATAGCTGCAGGTGATCCTTGGAAAAGTATGCTGACCTAAAAAAAAATCAAAATCGAAAAGCCTAAAGAAGTAGGTCACCTTCTCGTCCAAAATCTCAAAATTTTGATTTCTGTGCATGCCCGAGCCAAAAGTTCGTAAAACGTGATTTTAGTGTCAACAAGGGCTAGCTGTCGTGTTACATATGCATTTTCGACCAGCTAATTTCGTCGAGATCCAGCCTAAAAACCACCAAAATGTCAAAAAAACGCATTTTTGGCAAAAAGTTCCAGGAGTCAATGGGTTACAGTGCACTGTATAGTTGAGCATCATTTCTGGCTGGAAAAACTAGCTAGTTAACTTGCTCACCAAAAATTTCAAATTCCTCCTCAACTGATAGATTGCCTTGAGGGAGGCAACTACGCATCAAAGCCTGGGAATTAAAAGAAATAAAGATCTGATTCAGTTGTGTTCACACTCAAACATGATTGTATGCCACAGATAGAAATTCTTGTCTTTACTTTTACCCCCTGACATTAGCCTTTACATTAGAAACAAAGCTGAAAACAGTGCCTGAGTTTGTCCTTCTGTAGCATGGCACAGAAGAGACTAGACTGAAGCAATTGCTCATTCCCATGTATGGCATTCTATTCTATCCCAAACCCCTTCACATCTCTCCCCCTAACATTTGGTGACCTTGGTTTAACAGTTCACAAGCAACCATATATACTCCTGGGTGGAGAAAGACTGTAAGAGTAAAGTACATGTACAATGATGCAGACTCACACTACTGACTGGATTTACATGTAACATTCCCTCACTCATGAACCCCTGTCCCCAGATCTAAGAGTCCAAGTCTAATTTCAAAGCAGTGCAGTTTACCCACACAGCAGAGCTCTCTATTCTTTCCCGACAATAATTGTGGAAAGTGCAAGCAAAGTAAATATACTTGTCCATTGACTGAGAGCATGGAAAAGGCTTATCAACACTCAGTGGTGCATAGAAACATGAACAGGAACTGGAAGGGGAAGCACCTAGGGGGCCTGAGTTTCCCCTTCTTGACCATAAAGAGCTGAAACTGCTTGGAGCTCCCAGCATAAATTAAAAGTCTGGAGAGCCAGAAACATCTTCAGGGTCCCCAACCTGAAAAGAGGTCTGGATTCACCACTGATTTCCATCATCCGAAGCCTGGATATTGTTCTCTACAAGTCTCAATAAAAATCAGCAGAGTAGGGAACACAGTGCAGCCTTGTCTTTTTGATGGAAATATGTTCCGAAATTATTGCGTGACATGGAAGGTTCATGTATATGCTGATGTGGTCTAGAACTTTCGTGCATATTTAACATCGAATCATGGTGATTCAGCAATTCTCTTTTAAGTCGATTACATTTCTCTCGTGAGTCAGTAGTGTTTATTGAAGTGTGACGAAGGTCGCGGGTAAAGTGTCGACAGAGGTTGTGTTTGTTGAAGTGTAACAGAGAGGTTACGTGGATATCTGGCAGAGACTGTGTTTATACAAGAGTGACGGAAGTCGAAGAATAATTTGCAAGCCTAGCGTGTGCTTGTTGTGAAGTTTTGTGTGTAATTACTACGTTCCGTTTGGAATAAATAACCTTGTTGTTGTTCTGATAAGCCTGCATTCTGTTTAGACTGCGAACTACCTGCCACTTTAAACAACAAACTTGCAACAAAATAATTACACTTACATGAGAAGCATACCTACCTCACATCTCTTTTTGCGCACCACTAGACTGTCTTCCTTGCAAAGTTTCTTCTCCCAAAAAAAGTCTTTTCTCTGTCTATCATCAAGTACATCACATCTAAAGATGTCACAGAAATCAGCAAGACACACTATAGAGCCCTGTACGTAAAAGAAGATGGATAGATTAATAGGCCTATAAAATATATTAATACATGAACAAGATACAAATTATTTCAATTATAATAAATACTTAAATTAGTCAAACAAGCTCAATAGACCTTTTGACCTAAAATTTAAATTAATTGGTCAAATCTAACTTGCATTACCAATCAAAATTACAGTTAGATGTCCGGGTTGGTCAAAACCTGAATGATATCCAATGGAAAATTTTAAAATTGAATCTTAATTTGTGTTTGGTGTTAAGATCGTACATGTGCGTGTTTGATCATACGCATATAGCTGAGAAATTAAACAAATCGCTCCTTTTCAGTGATTATTTAGTGTTGCAAGCTGAAGAGGGCATCTCCAGTCACATACAATCAAACGTAGCCCAGTTGCAGATCTTTGCAATTAATGGTGTTTGAGGATCTTGATCTTATGATTACTATAATCAGGAAGATCCTCAAAGATCTTTAAAGAACCTTGAACTGTTTCACTAGGGAATGGCCTGATACTAATACGAAGCAATGGTTATGGAAGGCATTGAGAAAACACCAATAAAAAGAAACAGTCATCTGAGTTCTTACCTTTACCAGCTTATCAGTATGTTTGTTGTCAAAGTGTTTATCAAGGTAATGCTCAGCGTAGAATGCCTTGCCACAGAAATTGCAGACCCATTTTGCAGCATACTCTTGTGTTTTATTTCCCTCTTGAATCAGGTACAAATCTCTGGATGCATGTAATGGGCATTTATCATGAGGCTCTTGAATCTTTGCTTGGAAAACACTGTAGAAATTCTGGAAAATGGTACTGACTGTCACTTAACATAATTATATATGATACTTTATCCAGGTACTGCTTCAATCTGCAAGTCTTATATGTGGCTTACTGTACATGTAATTTAGGCTAAGTTAAATGCGAGACAATGCTGACCAGCAGTATCTTCCAGGGTTCTGGTGTGGGGTGGTCGGGGCTTTCATGTAGGGGCCCCACATGGCTTACAGCTCGGCTTCCAATGCCAAGTCATTCACACTTTGTTAATGCTGTCGGTTATTAGCTCCCACTATACTTTTATTTCCAGCCTGCCCCTCCCTCTTGTCATAGCAAGTATGTGGTAAGTATTTGTGTTTCCACTGACTCGTCAGTGTGACAGTGCCGGGTGGGTGACTGCCACTCGCTGGGTTATCATGGATACCCTACATGTTTGGCTCAGTTAGACTCACGGTCCCAACCTCCTCTTTTAGGCACCATTCCCCAAGCTCATCTTTTGTTGATGAGTTTAATGTAAGACTGCATCGTTCATCTGCCAGAAAAAACTAACCGGGTATAAAACATCTTGCTAACAGCTAACTGCTCCTACTATCCAAATGGTTACTGTCAACTTCTAACACAGAATTATTAATCTGTATAAGCTTTAAATCCTTTCAAATATAAACAGACAATGTTGTCTCTATGTTAATTGGCCATGAAGAAATAAAGCTTTCAATTGATTTTATTTTTGATCAAAAATATTCAATCCCAGAATAGCTTTATTTGCTTCAAAATCAGGTGCTTTTTACTATATAGACATGAACCTGCCGTGAGCAACAACTCAAAACGTCAAACCTAGGTGGTCGCTTATGGGAGGTGGTTGCCTGTAAAAGCCTACACCATATTGGCTCAAAATTTTGCCTCATTACCACAAGGTACCTCCAGAGACTTTCCCCATGTTTTAAATGTTTTAATCATGTGAAATGTCAATTTCCAAAAACCTCTGGTACTTCCCATGGGGAAACTTCTGTCTCTTGTACTAACCATAGTTAGAAATTAAATCTTTATTGTTAATGTTGTCTTCGTGTTAGGTGGACCTGAACATGAACTAATAGGGACTGTATCGCTAGCTCTAAATTTGGCAAAACCTTTTTATCCAATTTTTGCTCCATTATCTGTCATGTGGTTGCATGTGGGAGATTAAAAACAAAACAAAATTCCTTACTTTTAGATTTAAAAGTGGTCCCGGACTCCCAGTCTTTTATGAGAGGTGGTCACAATCAGAGGTTCAACTGTACTACAGAAACTCAGGCTGGAGTCAGTTATGTGTAAATATTCATAATACTGATTTATTTGCAACTTTGATGGAACACTTACCTCAGCCAATTGATTTCTCACAATCCTAGAGAGGGACGTGAACAGTGGGCATTTGTTTCTTGTATACAATGTAGCAACTGAACCTGAAGAATATCACCAGTGGATATTTACATGACTTTTTTACGATATCTAGAAATATGTCAGAGGATATTTATATCTTTATCTAATATACGCCATTTACTTGATTGATATGTTGTGAATTTTGATTGATAGAGAGTTAACTTGGTTAATTGGAATGATTGAACCAACTTCAATGCAAATTAATAAAACCCTCGGTACAAAATAAGGTGAAGCAACTGCATCAGGACATTCCAAAAAAAATCTGACCCCCCCTATATGGAAGGACAGATTCCATCACCCTTTTTTGTCGGAACCTTTGAAGTTTGCATCAGAGGGGTTCAAAATTTTGTTGGCTTCTTTGAAAAAATATTCCGACAGGCCCTGTGTCAGAAGTTACCCTCCATAGGGGGGGTCGGAATTTTTTGGAATGGATTCCAAACATCTCGTGTCTCAACAAGTATAAACATTTTGCGTTGGTATGCGATCTGAAAATCAATAATAACTCATATTGAACTAATTTTCATTGATTTCTTTCTGGCTTTCTTCCAGTTTTTCCAACTGTTATTTCAATATAATTCTCTCATAATAAAGTGGCCCTTAACAGTAGATTTTATTTAACAAATAAAGAAGCCTGAGCCGTGTATTACACTGTGATAAAACACAACAGGCATTTGAGAACACCCGGGGTGGTAATCGATAACATACGATAACAATCGATAAAAATTGATTAATTTTTCGAAATTCGATAAAAATCGATAAAAGAGTTTGGCACGAGTAATCGATAATTATCGATTTTTTTAATTAGGGCTATCGATTTTATCGATAAATATCGAATTTATCGAAACTGAATTATCGCACCAATTTTCGAAACGGAAACACCAAAAGATGTTAAAGAGCTCGCAGAGACACTTATAACAACTTCCCTGTTTGTTAAACAATAAAAATTGCTTCATCTTTTTAACAAACTTTTATTAATACTCAGCGTGTGTTTTTAGTATTTGAAATCTGCTATAGGTCCCTGATTGATTATCCCACTATTTATTTATTTGCTGATGTAACACAATCGCACGCTGGTTGCTCTTTGACCAAAGGGAGAGATTTTTGTGATTTTTTGAGTTAAGTTAAAGATATGAACAAATTATTTGACACCCTCGGACTCGTAATCTAAATGTTACATAAAAAGCAATAGCTTGTAATAGAGACCAAAAAACAACGATAATATTTACTGTCATCCCATACATTTCATTGCTGGCTTTGAAATCTACATTTAAAGAGTCACAATCAAGCGCTCCCTCAACGGAAACAGGTTAATTTTTATCGATTCAATAGCGATCAATGAATCCGATAAAATCGATAAAATTAACACTTCGTCGGCGTGCGAGTATCGATTTTTATCGATTGACCGATAAAGTCGATATCGTTTAAAATCAATTAATCGATTGTTATCGAATTATCGAATGATTTTCCGATATCAATTTTTATAGAATTACCACCCTAGGGAGAACACAAGGGAAATGTAGAAAACACGAGCTGCAGGCGAGTGTTTTCTACGTTTCTCGAGTGTTCTCAAATGACTGGAGTGTTTTATCACAGTGTAATACACGGCTTAGGCTTCTTCATTTGATTTATGATATAGATTTTACGCACCTAACAATAAACACGCTTTTTCTATGTTTTATACTCTGATAAAACATGGGTTTTTGACCAATCAGAGCGTGCGCAGGGTCCTATCTAATATATTATAATGGAGATCAAGTTCTTCTAAAAGTTGCCATATATAATGTACCCTTACCAGGACACATATCAGTGAGATCCATGATCTTGACAATATAACTTGGCCGAAAATCATTGATTTCTAAAGCTAAATGGACAGTCGTTTTCCAGTGCAAATTACGCTCACAAAAATGCCCAATTCCGCCAGTCATTCCTCCATATCTCCTCCGACATCTCCTCATTTCAAAACAAACGCCCGCACTCCAGTCAGTGGTGAAGAAATGAAAACATGCTCCAGAGCAACTCGTGCCACTCTTCCTCGGTCGTCCACGAGATATGAACGTCAGTGAACTGCATAAACATCGTAAAACATTGGAAGAGGGTTTTCACTGAATGTAACTGTTGAAGAGGGGAAGTTAAGCATATTTGGAAATTCCTGGAATGGTCCGTTCTAAAAGGTAAGCTTTAATAATATTTAAAGTAACTTTTCTCCTTTGAAAGTGAAGAAGAGCGTTTGTAAACAGCGGGCACGTGTTGTGTAGTCGCGCTGGATGAGGTATAAACATGCATAGGGACATGCACGATTCAAAGGTTTAACTTTAATGTCTGATAAAATAGCAAAATAATTTTACATCGACATGTGCTCTGTTAACGTTTTAAGAGATTTTAATTCTGTGATGTTGCAGTGTACGTGTTTTTAATACGCGACATTCAGTTAGACGGTAAGACCAGGCTTTTTTGCTCACGTGTCAGTGGTGTGAGATAAAAAAAGGTTAAGTCTACATTCAAACCGAGTGGCCCATCAGGCCAGAGCTTATCCCGGTTTCTGTAGCATGAAGCGACTGGGAGTATTTCCTCTCCCCCCTGGATGGTATGCTAGTCCATCGCAGGGTTACCCCCAGCATTATATTCGCCGGTACCCATTTATACACCTGGGTGGAGAGAGGCACCGTGAGAGTAAAGTGCCTTGCCCAAGAACACAACACAATGTCCCCGGCCAGGGCTCGAACCCGAACCGCTCGCTCCGGAGTCGAGCGCGCTAACCATGAGGCCACCGCGCCTCCCTTATTAGTGGTGTGAAGGGGGGCTAAACTCTAGAATACCCGGCCGTCCACTTATTAGCATCTCACTGAATAAGAATAGCAACTATTTTTATATACGTCGTTCTTCAAAGCACATCTATGCATGTAAATAGGGTGGCCAGGTATTCTGAAGTTGCTCCGTGAAGGGGTAGGAGCAGTTTTTTAGGCCTGTCGCATTCCCGAACCGAGTCCTTGTTCGAAAAGTATCAATCTGGAGTTCGCCGTGATCAACCACACAATTTCTGGTTCTTGATTGTCAGTTTATTCG
>JAHPZR010047798.1:0-15294 GCA_019787425.1 Platygyra sinensis
GTAGAGTGGAGGTGATCTTTCGTCCATTGTAAGAATAAACGCGATTATTTCGCTTTTCAGTCGTGTGATTATTCAGAGTAGAAATCTAAAGTTTGCTGATGAAAGTGTAAGAACGAGCTGTCTTCAACCAGAACAAAAATGGTTTTATTTCCTCAGCCGGACTGCATGTTACTTTATCGTCAGTGAATACTTCTCGACAAGAAAAGATTTTGCAAAAGGTGTTTTCCCACATAATCTGCTGACAACAACACCAACACCATCCAAGTACTAGACACTTCTAACGGAGGAACAGGTTCTCATTTGACTTCCCCCAGCTGTGTTAGTACATTAGAGGGCGTCCTCACATATCTTTTCCTGAGTATGTGATGAAGTCCCTCTGTAATCTCGGAACGTTGAAACACTCTCTTCCTCTTCTTCGCGTAGCTTGTTGATGTCAAGAGGATAATCTCCACTGAAATAAAAACAATGAAAGTTAAAAATACGCAAGTGATGGAAAACTGCCTTATGGAAACATTTGATTGTAACTATGATCAGAAAAATGAGTTTTAATAGCTGATTTCCGCAAACAATGAAGTCGAACGAAAACAACAAGCAGAACTTACGTCTGCAATGTTATAAATAAGGCCGTGTCCACGCTATGCTGGAGGGATGTAAAACGCAGCTTTATTTCTACTCCACACTAATCCATCACGAAAGCAAAACTTGTCGAAAACGCTCTTAATAATTAATAATAATTTATTACATTTAATATAGCGGTTTAACTGTTAAGATATTCTAAAGCGCTCAGTTACAATATGTACAAGAAAAAAAATTATATATTCAATAAATAAAACAAAAAATATAATAGCAATAAGCGGAATTTGAAAACGACGGCATTTCCATTTCGTATGGACGGAAAAAATTGAAACGGGGCTTTTCCGGCGAAAACGATGAAAAAAAAATTATCTGGTGTTGTGTGGACGATACCTAAAACTTTCTTTCCCTTTTTAACAAAATGGCATATCGTAACCATAATTCGACTTACAGTCGCGACAGATTTCCCGCCGTAATTGTAAGTAACATTCAGAGAAATATATTGGCCAACAATTTGTGTTGAAAATATTACTACCTTTTGTCACACAAGACAACGAAGGAAACCCAGTCCAACACACACGTCGGGCAATTGCTCTGAATCACGGTAGTGATTGATGCTTCTGCTTGCCTGGCAGACGGGGAAATATGTAGGAAAAATAATTATATTACGACCGCTTCTTATGGTTGTGACCGGCTACTCCTTCAGTCTGCTCAGATTAACAACTTCATACTTACTAGTAGTAATCCCAGATGGCATAGTAATAGACAATGAGACCCATGAAGAAATGGCGACACCTGTAGCATAAAGGACGATTTTCAGGCAGCAATCTGAAAGAGAGAATTCACGTAAGCTTACCTATAAGACGACATTTCAAGGCTATAGCTAAAGGAACTTCTTACTGCCATATCTAAGAAAACGCACACAGGAATTTCTACAAAGAAACAAGGCGCGAGTTTCCTTAGCATAGACCAGCATAGTGCTGTGTTGTAATGGCAACTGTGCCAAATCAAAAGTGAAACTATGCCGAGAAAATATAGCGGTTTTCATTGAGTATGTTCAACCAAGATGAAATATGAGTTTTTTGCTTCCCGGAGACCCTCAGTGTTCCCCGAGGCGAAGAGGACCATGGACAGAAAACAATTTGAGAACGGAACTTTTTTTCACGATAGTCGGGTGATTTCGCTGCCCGAGTTTTTATTCAAACACAAATCCAAGATGGCCGTGATAATTAATTGTAACTTGCGTTTTTAAATTCCTCCAGCGTAGTGCGGACGGTAGACTCGCCACAAGTCTATCCTGTGAGTGTCAGGGTAGAATAGCTAAGCGAGCGAAGCGATGTGCGAGGGGAATAAACAAGACGAAGGACTTTCTGAAAGTCGCTGTGGACGGAAAACATTCGCTGCGTTTTCAGAGTGAAACCTCCGTTTTCAAATTCCTCCGGAGAAGTGTGTGGACGGGGCGTGATAAATGGCACAACGTCAACACGTGGCATAGCAATGCAACGTTGCCATCTATGGACCAATCAGATTGTGAAACAAACAACATGTGACCTGCGCCAAGCGCGGGAAAACGAGCCACGTGACCGATTGAAGAAAACTAAAATTTTACCATGTTTGTTCTAGAACAATATGTACGAGATTTTACCAACCAGGAAAAATGATCATTTTCGAAATTTGCTTTTGTTAAGCCACAGGGCGCCCACGCAATCTGTCTGGGTAGCCGATTGTTATTTTATAGTAAATGTACTAGATTTACCGTTTGCTTCACCTATAGCCATATATCGCTAACTGTGTATGTAAATCAATGATAAATAAACGTTGAATTACCTACCAGTGGTGTATAGTTCGTCCTTTTGCCTCAAAAGGCGGTTTTTTGAGCGATTTTTGAATGAATTTGAGTTCACCGTGACTGTTTACAGTCAGCCGGTGAGGAGGGAGTGAGCGGAGTCACGACGCTCCGACTCCCACTCGCGTCGCTCATTCAAAATCGCTCAAAAAACCGCTTTTGAGGCAAAAGGACGACTATACACCACTGGTAAGGTAAATTCAACGTTTATTTATTCATTGGATTTTACATACACAGTTAGCGATATATGGCTATAGGTGAAGCAAACGGTAAATCTAGTACATTTACTATAAAATAACAATCGGTTACCCAGAACAGATTGTGTGGGGCCCCCTGTGGTTATTAGCTTATTCTTAAAGGCAATGCTCCACTCACATCATTGTTAGGGCGTTTCCAGTAGTCTTGCAGTTCAGCAGTGAACATGTTGTTACTTGTGATTGGCCTCTAAAAGAAAAGAAAGCCAAAAACACAACGTTACAAAACATACTTCATTTATTTCAGAAGAAAAACTAGACAATTAAAACTAAAAATAAGGGAAAAAGTGCAATCACATTTTTCTCATGTTTGTTCTAACAAATAGCTGCCAGTGTGATCCTTGGAAAGTATGCTGACCTAAAAAAAAAAATCAAAATCGAAAAGCCTAAAGAAGTAGGTCACCTTCTCGTCCAAAATCTCAAATTTTGATTTCTGTGCATGCCCGAGCCAAAAGTTCGTAAAACGTGATTTTAGTGTCAACAAGGGCTAGCTGTCGTGTTACATATGCATTTTCGACCAGATTAAAGCTAATTTCGTCGAGATCCAGCCTAAAAAACCACCAAAATGTCAAAAAAACGCATTTTTGGCAAAAAGTTCCAGGAGTCAATGGGTTACAGTGCACTGTATAGTTGAGCATCATTTCTGGCTGGAAAAACTAGTTAACTTGCTCACCAAAAATTTCAAATTCCTCCTCACTGATAGATTGCCTTGAGGGAGGCAACTACGCATCAAAGCCTGGGAATTAAAAAATAAGATCTGATTCAGTTGTGTTCACACTCAACATGATTGTATGCTACAGATGGAAATTCTTGTCTTTGATTTTACCCCCTGACATTAGCCCTTACATTAGAAACAAAGCTGAAAATGTTCATCATCAGAGAGGTCAACTCTGATATACCTTATATATGAACAGAACAGATGCAGGAAAAATCAATGCCCGAGCGGGATTCGAACCCACGACACCCCGATCTCATGAAAGGTGCTCTAACCACTGAGCTACCGAGGCAACCACAGTGGAGTGTGTCGAATATTAGCTACAAAGGAACATTGATACCAGACATTTTGCTCCCAGGCCTCACGGACTGGGAATTACTTCTGTTGATCGTCGAGACATTGCTCATCGGACCAGATGTTGTATTTAACCATACACATTGTAAGTTAACGCGGTATATTTCGAACAAATTGTTCATCATCAGAGAGGTCAACTCTGATATTACCTTATATATGAACAGAAAAATGCAGGAAAAAATCAAATGCCCGAGCGGGATTCGAACCCACGACACCCCGATCTCATGAAAGGTGCTCTAACCACTGAGCTACTGAGGCAGACCACAGGGGAGTGTCCGTGAGGCCTGGGGAGCAAATGTCCTGGTTATCAATGCTCCTTTGTCAGCTATATATTCGACACACTATCCACTGTTGGTGCCTCGGTAGCTCAGTGGTTAGAAGCACCTTTCCATGAGATCGCTCGGGGTTGTCCGTGGGTTCCGACATCCCGCTCGGGGGCATTTGCATTTTTTTCCTGCACTTGTTCTGGTCATTCAGGTACTGACATTCTATTCTATCCCAAACCCCCTTATTATCCCTCCTCCTAACATTTGCTGACCTTGGCCTAACAGCTAGTTCACAAGCAACCATATATACTCCTGGGTGGAGAAAGACTGTTAGAGTAAATTACATGTACAACGATGCAGACTCACACTACTGACTGGATTTACATGTAACATTCCCTCACTCATCCCTGTCCCCAGATCTAAGAGTCCAAGTCTAATTTCAAAACAGTGAAGTTTACCCACACAGCAGAGCTCTCTATTCTTCCGACAATCATTGTGGAAGGTGCAAGCACAAGTAAATATACTCGTCCATTGACTGAGAGCTTGGAAAGGCTAATCAACACTCAGTGGTGCATAGAAACATGTACAGGAACTGGAAGGGAAGCACCTAGGGGGCCTGAGTTTCCCCTTTGGCCATAAAGAGCTGAAACTGCTTGGAGCTTGCCAGCATAAATTTAAAGTATGGAGAGCCAGAAACATCTTCATGGGTCCCCACCTGAAAATAAGTCTGGATTCACCACTGATTTCCATCATCCGAAGCCTGGATATTGCTCTCTACAAGTCTCAATAAAAATCAGCAGAGTAGTGACCACAGTGCAGCCTTGTCTTTTTTGATGGAAATAATAGAGTACTAAGCGGTTACGTCACGCTTCCATGGCAACCAAATTTTCAGTTCTAAACAAACGCTCGTGAAACAAGATGGCGTTGCAGTGACAATTGCTTCTCTGCTTTCTTTCTTCGAAAATGAGAATAAAATCCGTTTCAAACGAGTATGGGGGTTTTTTGCGGACAAAATTTCGAACGTGAATACATCAAATGTTTTGTTAATAAATTATTGTTATGCGTAATAATACAAATTTGAAAATAACATAATTCAATTTCGTTCAGAATACATCAATTTTGAGTGACATACATCGATGTTGTTTGGCTTATCATCGCTTTCCTGAATCATTCGTGCGTGGACCGTATACAACTAAAAGATGCGCGATAAAACTAAAAGATGAGGAAGCGGAAATAGAGTGACCGGAAGTGGGTTAGAAGAAGAGGCTAATATGGCGGAAATAAATGACCAGTCCTAGAGCGCCGGAGAAGTAGTGCACGGATTGGCTGCCAACATCGACGAGATTATTTATTCCTTTGGTAGACTACTGAAATGGCGCAGAAGGAGAAAGGAACACTGCGTCCTGCGACTCGGCTTAGCTTTTTCAGTCGCCGTTTTACGAGAAAACGAAATTCCCTTCTCGAATGAAGACAATGAAGCGGGGGAGATCTCAGATTTTAAGACTTATGAACGACCCTACGGTTCTTGACATTTCTCATTTGCCGTTCTTGCTGTTAGTGATTTACGGCTGCGCGTTATAGCCAGAGATTACCATAGATCCCGTTTGGCCATATGAGTCACGGTACAACTGTTTGCTATCTGTTGAGAACAATTTTAAACATCAAATATAAGTTGGAATAAGGTGAAATAAGCCATCTTATAACACTGGGTAAATATTTAATTCCCCGCTATGTCCCGGGGCTCGGGGGGCGTGGGATTCAATTGACTGATGCCAGGAGGCTCTTGCTGATGCAGAACCTTGCCAAATAAGACTGGCGAATTCGTCCACAACAAATTCACAACAATTTATCACTATTCAATAATATCTTTAACTGGCCGATGTAAAGTACCAGTCAAATGCAAAGCTTAAAGACCCCCCCCCCCCCCCCACGGGCAATCCCCCGGGCCATTTGAATTTTGCGTAATGTTTGTTTTCAATTACCCCCTCCCTGAGGCCGAAAAAGCTGCGCAAATGCAGCCATCATAGGTCCATTCCAGGTGTATCAATGCCGCCCATCCCCGGAAATGAACTCTATTATGCTCCGGAAGTTGTGTATGTAACATGGTTAATAACAACCACGCCTTCGTGCCAAAATTAGAATCGGCGACTACAAAAGTTAAGTCCGCGTCGCAGGACGCAGTGTTTCCTTTCTCCTTCCTGCGCCCATTTTCAGTAGTTCTACCAAGGGATATAATAATCCGTCGATGTTGGGGGGGGGGGGCCGCCAAATCCGTGCATCGCACTAATCCCTATCTTGCCGCCTATTGGCCTCTGTCTTCCTGGCCGACTTCCGGTCACGTTCTATTTCCGCCATATTAGCCTCTTCTTCTAAACCCACTTCCGTCAACATCGATTTCCAGCTTCCTCATCTTCACTCGATTATGTCACTCAAATTGATGTATTCTATACGGAAATTGAATATGTTATTTTCAATTTGTATTATTACGCATGACAATAATTTATTTAACAAAACATTGATGTATTCCACGTTTCGCAATTTTGTCCCGCAAAAAACCCCCATACACGAGGTGAATATCCCTTCAAATTCAACAATCTGGAAACCTTTAGTGCACGTCAGGTGTTTCAAGAGAAACAGGTTCCCGCAAGTTATGCAAGACAATTATGATGTAATAATGTAATGACGAATAAGTGAAATGCGGTAAATGGCCAACATATGAACCTCAAAGACCTTATAGGAAACTACTCGCTCTAAACTTTCGATTTATTATAATTTTCTTTTTGCGAAATCACTATACCTATTGCACCCCCCCGAAACAATCGTTGATTAAATCGAGCCGGTGGCCAAGTAGCCCACGGCGGAGCTTACAAATGTAAGCCATGATGCAGCCTCTGATTCATCTACTAGCGGAAATTATCACTTGGCCGTCGGACTGATGTTAGTCTAGTTCATGGAGAGAAAGGAAGGCCACACCGATATTTCTCGCGAAATCTAATGCGACTGAAATGTTTTCCTCCAACGACTAACAAAGCGTGGGATATCCAAGCCTTACTCCAACAACCAAATCACATTAGGAGGTCGACGAACTGCTGCAGCATGCGACCCCTGCCATTCATGCCCCAGAACTCTAGAGCGTATGGAAAGGTTCACTGTAGGCCAGAGATTTGTCTCTACTGATCTGCCCCCAGTCACACACGCAACTGATTTGATTTACAATTTCCCTATCTTTAAATTTTCATCGCATGAAACTCTAGTTGTTCAGTCAGCAGTTGATAGAGTGAGAAATTCTTCGGGAAAATTATTTCTTCCATGTTGAGACAGGAAGACTCCCCAGTTTTTTGGCTCAGGGCTTTTTAACAGCCAACGTGGGTCCGATTGACCCTGCAATCGAATTTGGCTCCTCCTTCAATGCTAATAGGTTTACCCCCTCCCTTATTAAGCGTCCTTGGGGAATATCATTTTTCACATGTCAAGCTGTGGTCATGGGGAAATAAATGAAAAAAAGGGTGGGTGGGGGCTCTGAAAATTTGTGACTATTTTCTTCTCTATTTTGCAATTCCAGCTGAAATATAATGTCTGCATGACAGTGTAAATATATGAAGGACTCAGACCTTAATATCCTTAAAATCCTAAAGTTCAGCATTTTCCCTCATGGATTCTACATTTTGCTATGCCCTTTGTTGCTCTTGCTTCACTTTGACAGTGAATGTCCCCCAAGTTGTTTAGAAAAGGTGGTTATTCACTGAGACACCATCTGGTACAAGGTCCTGAATCAGAAAGCCTTTGTCTGCTAGGCAGACCAAATCCTACAGCAGTCAGTTGATTTAACAATCCAGATTTGTTGCACAATTGTTTTATCAGATATTGAACCTGGCCTTATACTCCTGAAGATGTAGGTAATTACCCCCCAATGACTGTCAACTAAAGAGTGCATTCCTCTATGAACTTGAGTAAGTAAAATTTGCTGGCTCATTAATCCTGGGGATGGTCAGAATCTCAATGGCCTGTCCAATGTCCTCAATGTCGTGCAAGACCTCAAATTGATTTAAATGATGATAAGGCAGACAGTTTGTTCTTATCCCTAGAAGGGACTGACGTCATGAGGTCAGTAAATTGAATGGATAACATGGATGATTGGGGTAACAATATTTGCAATTGTGGATACACTACAGCTAAATAATTTAGCGAGATGAAGATTTCTGTAATTTTGTCTGACTTTCATAAATGTAAAAAAATATTTGGTCTTCGAATCTGATTGATTCGACTCTCCAGCCAGCAAAGTATAATTGATTTGATCTTTGAACCTTTCTGTATAACTGACAACAATGTTGAAGACATCTCTAGTCTTCATCCAGTGTAAAAACTGTCTAAAGATTTTTTAAGTATCCAATCTTTTTTGTCAAGTCCGTTATTTCCCTCTTTGCTTGTTTTAGCTCTGCTTCTAAACTGAAAATTCCTCTGTGCTTGATTCAGATCTCTCAGGGACTCGATGTTGGGATTGAGCTAATTCTCCCTTGCAGCCTCTATAACTTCTTGCATACATACTATACATTCTCCTTCCTGGCTGGCTCATTTCTTTCTCTTTTGTTATTTTCTCTTCATTATTCACTTAAAAGAAAGGGACTTTTAAAGTCAAAATAGGAGAACCAGTAATAACCAAACAAAACAGATAAAAACACCGAGTTGAACGTGACAAATACATGCAATGCGAGCAACATGGCCACCGCCATTCAACGATCGATCGTGCAAACGTACCGTACTTTCGGTCTCACTGCATTCTTCAATTTGAAAAAGTATATGACAACGAAATCCTTACTGACCTCTATAGACGAATCCACTTTGTATTCATCCGCTTTTTTCCCTGCTAGGGAAACTAAAGATCTGTACGTATCGCTTTCGGATTTTTGCAGTCGGGCGCAAAGCATTGGACCATTACAATCGTTTTAACCGCGTTTTCTTTCAGTTTTAAAACTACAGGGCTTCTACTGTTAACAAAAACATAAATAAACCTTATTGTAACTCTCCTTTTGCTTTTCTAAACGATAATTACCCACTTGACCTCTTCTACACAAAGGTTACAAGAGGGACGCATTCTTTGTTTAGAACTGAATTTTTTAGCGCCATGGCAACGTGACGTCACACTTTAGGACTCTATTACACTTTACTTGAGAAGGATACCTACCTCACATCTCTTTTTGCGCACCACTAGTCTATCTTCCTTGCAAAGTTTCTTCTCCCAAAAAAAGTCTTTTCTCTGTCTATCATCAAGTACATCGCATCTAAAGATGTCACAGAAATCAGCAAGACACACTGTAGAGCCCTGTACGTAACAGAAGGTGGATAGATTAATAGGCCTATAAAATATATTAGTATATACACACTCAGTGATCTTGGTGTTTTAAGCAATCTGATTGGTTCGCTATCTCTGGCTAATGAGCATTATTCACCCCCTACCGAGTGAATAATGCGTAAGCCAAACAAAAATAAAGCATACTTTTGAATAAAGCATACTTTTGATTCACACTGATTTGAACGGTGTTTAAGGACCATTATTCTAGACTGTCAGGAGGTTTTTTCGAAGATTAACTATAGATTTTTCCATGTTCAAAGATTCTGTAAATAGTTTCGCGAATTCGCGTATGCTTTGTACAGCTTGCACGTTTTCCACACATGAATTGAGAGGTCAATTAAATCGATTTTTAATGGTTTCCTTCTGAAATGTTGTTGAGATCACTTCCTGTGTATATACTAAAACAATTATTCTTCTCAATCTCGGTGAATAGTGGCAGAATATTTACCTTGCCGCTTCGCGGCTCGGTAAATATTCTGCCACTATTCACCTCGATTTCAAAGAATAATTGTTAATTATTACATGAACAAGATACAAATTATATCATTCAATTAAATACTTACATTAGTCAAACAAGCTCAACAGACCTTTTGACCTAAAATTTAAATTAATTGGTCAAATCTATCTCGGATTACCAATCAAAATTATTACAGTTAAATGTCCAGGTTGGTCAAAACCTGAATGATATCCCATGGAAAATTTTAAAATTGAATCTTGTGTTTGGTGTTAACCCTTTCACCACCAAGGGTCTCCCCTTTGACGAGTAAAATCGTCTGGCGTTAGACAGAGTAAAATCTATAAGAGGCCACTGGTGGTGAAAGGGTTAAGGGAGATAGTCTTTTAACCCTTTCACCACCAAGGGTCTCCCCTTTGACGAGTAAAATCGTCTGGCGTTAGACAGAGTAAAATCTATAAGAGGCCACTGGTGGTGAAAGGGTTAAGATCATACATGTGTGTGTATGATCATATGCATATAGCTGAGAAATTAAATAAATTGCTCCTTTTCAGTGATTATTTAGTGTTGCAAGCTGAAGAGGGCATGTCCAGTCACATACAATCAAACGTAGCCCAGTTGCAGATCTTTGCAATTAATGGTGTTTGAGGATCTTGATCTTATGATTATTATAATCAGGAAGATCCTCAAAGATCTTTGAAGAACCTTGAACTGTTTCACTAGGGAATGGCCTGATCATCTCTTTTAATACAAAGCAATGGTTATGGAAGGCATTGAGAAAACACCAATAGAAAGAAACAGTCATCTGAGTTCTTACCTTTACCAGCTTATCAGTATGTTTGTTGTCAAAGTGTTTATCAAGGTAATGCTCAGCGTAGAATGCCTTGCCACAGAAATTGCAGACCCATTTTGCAGCATACTCTTGTGTTTTATTTCCCTCTTGAATCAGGTACAAATCTCTGGATGCATGTAATGGGCATTTATCATGAGGCTCTTGAATCTTTGCTTGGAAAACACTGTAGAAATTCTGGAAAATGGTACTGACTGTCACTTAACATAATTATATATGATACTTTATCCAGGTACTGCTTCAATCTGCAAGTCTTATATGTGGCTTACTGTACATGTAATTTAGGCTAACTTAAATGCGAGACAATGCTGACCAGCAGTATCTTCCAGGGTTCTGGTGTGGGGTGGTCGGGGCTTTCATGTAGGGGCCCCACATGGCTTACAGCTCGGCTTCCAATGCCAAGTCATTCGCACTTTGTTAATGCTGTCGGTTATTAGCTCCCACTATACTTTTATTTCCAGCCTGCCCCTCCCTCTTGTCATAGCAAGTATGTGGTAAGTATTTGTGTTTCCACTGACTCGTCAGTGTGACAGTGCCGGGTGGGTGACTGCCACTCGCTGGGTTATCATGGATACCCTACATGTTTGGCTCAGTTAGACTCACGGTCCCAACCTCCTCTTTTAGGCACCATTCCCCAAGCTCATCTTTTGTTGATGAGTTTAATGTAAGACTGCATCGTTCATCTGCCAGAAAAAACTAACCGGGTATAAAACATCTTGCTAACAGCTAACTGCTCCTACTATCCAAATGGTTACTGTCAACTTCTAACACAGAATTATTAATCTGTATAAGCTTTAAATCCTTTCAAATATACACAGACAATGTTGTCTCTATGTTAATTGGCCATGAAGAAATAAAGCTTTCAATTGATTTTATTTTTGATCAAAAATATTCAATCCCAGAATAGCTTTATTTGCTTCAAAATCAGGTGCTTTTTACTATATAGACATGAACCTGCCGTGAGCAACAACTCAAAACGTCAAACCTAGGTGGTCGCTTATGGGAGGTGGTTGCCTGTAAAAGCCTACACCATATTGGCTCAAAATTTTGCCTCATTACCACAAGGTACCTCCAGAGACTTGCCCCATGTTTTAAATGTTTTAATCATGTGAAATGTCAATTTCCAAAAACCTCTGGTACTTCCCATGGGGAAACTTCTGTCTCTTGTGCTAACCATAGTTAGAAATTAAATCTTTATTGTTAATGTTGTCTTTGTGTTAGGTGGACCTGAACATGAACTAATAGGGACTGTATCGCTAGCTCTAAATTTGGCAAAACCTTTTTATCCAATTTTTGCTCCATTATCTGTCATGTGGTTGCATGTGGGAGATTAAAAACAAAACAAAATTCCTTACTTTTAGATTTAAAAGTGGTCCTGGACTCCCAGTCTCTTATGAGAGGTGGTCACAATCAGAGGTTCAACTGTACTACAGAAACTCAGGCTGGAGTCTGTTATGTGTAAATAGTCATAATACTGATTTATTTGCAACTTTGATGGAACACTTACCTCAGCCAATTGATTTCTCACAATCCTAGAGAGGTGACGTGAACAGTGGGCATTTGTTTCTTGTATACAATGCAGCAACTGAACCTGAAGAATATCACCAGTGGATATTTACATGACTTTTTTATGATATCTAGAAATATGTCAGACGATATTTATATCTTTATCTAATATACGCCATTTACTTGATTGATATGTTGTAAATTTTGATTGATAGAGAGTTAACTTGGTTAATTGGAATGATTGAACCAACTTCAATGCAAATTAATAAAACCCTCGGTACACAATAAGGTGAAGCAACTGCATCAGGACATTCCAAAAAAAATCTGACCCCCCCTATATGGAAGGACAGATTCCATCACCCATTTTTTGTCGGAACCTTTGAAGTTTGCATCAGAGGGTTTCAAAATTTTGTTGGCTTCTTTGAAAAAACATTCCGACAGGCCCTGTGTCAGAGGTTACCCTCCGTAGGGGGGGTCATATTTTTTTGGAATGGATTCCAAATGTCTCGTGTCTCAACATGTATAAACATTTTGCGTCGGCATGCGATCTGAAAATCAATAATAACTCATATTGAACTAATTTTCTTTGATTTCTTTCTGGCTTTCTTCCAGTTTTTTCCAACTGTTATTTCAATATAATTCTTTCATAATAAAGTGGCCCTTAACAGTAGATTTTATTTAACAAATAAAGAAGCCTGAGCCGTGTATTACACTGTGATAAAACACAACAGGCATTTGAGAACACCCGGGGTGGTAATTCGATAACATCGATAATCGATAACATTCGATAACAATCGATAAAAATCAATTAATTTTTCGAAATTCGATAAAAATCAGTAAAAGAGTTCGGTGTGAGTAATCGATAATTAGCAATTTTTTAATTAGGGCTATCGATTTTATCGATAAATATCGAATTTATCGAAACTGAATTATCGTACCAATTTTCGAAATGGAAACACCAAAAGATGTTAAAGAGCTTGCAGAGACACTTATAACAACTTCCCTGTTTGTTAAACAATAAAAATTGCTTCATCTTTTTAACAAACTTTTATTAATACTCAGCGTGTGTTTTTAGTATTTGAAATCCGCTATAGGTCCCTGATTGATTATCCCACTATTTATTTATTTGCTGATGTAACACAATCGCACGCTCGTTGCTGTTTGACCCAGTCTTAAAAGGGAGAGATTTTCGTGATTTTTTGAGTTAAGTTAAAGATATGAAAAAAATATTTAGACGCCCTCGGACTCGTAATCTAAATGTTACATAAAAAGCAATAGCTTGTAATAGAGACCAAAAAACAACGATAATATTTATTGTCATCCCATACATTTCATTGCCGCCTTGGAAATCTACATTTAAAGAGTCACAATCAAGTGCTCCCTCAATGGAAACAGGTTAATTTTTATCGATTCAATAGCGATCGATGAATCCAATAAAATCAATAAAATTAACACTTCGTCGGCGTGTGAGTATCGATTTTTATCGATTGACCGATAAAGTCGATATCGTTTAAAATCAATTAATCGATTGTTATCGAATTATCGAATGATTTTCCGATATCAATTTTTATCGAATTACCACCCCGGGGAGAACACGAGGGAAATGTAGAAAACACGAGCTGCAGGCGAGTGTTTTCTACGTTTCTCGAGTGTTCTCAAATGACTGGAGTATTTTATCACAGTGTAATACACGGCTTAGGCTTCTTCATTTGATTTATGATATAGATTTTAAATAAAACACGCTTTTTCTATGTTTTATACTCTGATAAAACATGGGTTTTTGACCAATCAGAGCGCGCGCAGGGTCCTATCTATATATTATAAGTTCTTCTAAAAGTTGCCATATGTAATATACTCTTACCAGGACACATATCAGTGAGATCCATGATCTTGACAATATAACTTGGCCGAAAGTCATTGATTTCTAAAGCTAAATGGACAGTCGTTTTCCAGTGCAAATTACGCTCACAAAAATGCCCAATTCCGCCAGTCATTCCTCCATATCTCCTCCATTTTCAAAACAAACGCCCGCACTCCAGTCAGTGGTGAAGAAATGAAACATGCTCCAGAGCAACTCGTGCAACTCTTCCTCGGTCGTCCACGAGATAGTGAACTGTCAGTGAACTGCATAAACATCGTAAAACATTGGAAGAGGGTTTTCTCTGAATTTAACTGTTGAAGAGGGGAAGTTAAGCATATTTGGAAATTCCTGGAATGGTCCGTTCTAAAAGGTAAGCTTTAATAATATTTAAAGTAACTTTTCTCCTTTGAAAGTGAAGAAGAGCGTTTGTAAACAGCGGGCACGTGTTGTGTAGTCGCGCTGGATGAAGTATAAACATGCATCGGGACATGCACGATTCAAAGGTTTAACTTTAATGTCTGATAAAATAGCAAAATAATTTTACATCGACATGTGCTCTGTTAACGTTTTAAGAGATTTTAATTCTGTGATGTTGCAGTGTACGTGTTTTTAATACGCGACATTCAGTTAGACGGTAAGACCAGGCTTTTTTGCTCACGTGTCAGTGGTGTGAGATAAAAAAAGGTTAAGTCTACATTCAAACCGAGTGGCCCATCAGGCCAGAGCTTATCCCGGTTTCTGTAGCATGAAGCAACTGGGAGTATTTCTACTCCCCCCTGGATGGGACGCTAGTCCATCGCAGGGTTACCCCCAGCATTAAATTCGCCGGTACCCATTTATACACCTGGGTGGAGAGAGGCACCGTGAGAGTAAAGTGTCTTGCCCAAGAACACAACACAATGTCCCCGGCCAGGGCTCGAACCCGGAGCGCTCGCTCCAGAGTCGAGCGCGCTAACCATGAGGCCACCGCGCCTCCCTATTAGTGGTGTGAAGGGGGGCTAAACTCTAGAATACCCGGCCGTCCACTTATTAGCATCTCACTGAATAAGAATAGCAACTATTTTTATATACGTCGTTCTTCAAAGCACATCTATGCATGTAAATAGGGTGGCCAGGTATTCTGAAGTTGCTCCGTGAAGGGGTAGGAGCAGTTTTTTAGGCCTGTCGCATTCCCGAACCGAGTCCTTGTTCGAAAAGTATCAATCTGGAGTTCGCCGTGATCAACCACACAATTTCTGGTTCTTGATTGTCAGTTTATTCGAGGA
>JAHPZR010047799.1:0-10416 GCA_019787425.1 Platygyra sinensis
GGAATGCTTGAAGACGTGCTCCCATACAAAACAATGCTCACTGTAAATGTTATCACTGCGCAGGCTGCCAACAAGTCTTGGTCCAAAACTGCTGCGTGCACATATCAAGACATTGCTGACAACTACGGGAATGCAATCGCTCCTTGTTGTTCAAAAAATTCTGTTAAATTGCATTTAACTGCAGGTAGTAGAATCAAATGCTTTGCCAGATACAGACTTTAGCTTTTTTTGCCTGACAAAGGTTGGGAATAACCAATCATAAGTCACCTTATGCAGGAGATATCAAAGTTAAACACCGGTGGGAAGTTCCCATGCTATGCTTTTACCTTTCAGGAGTGTCTGTTTACAAACTGTATGAGACTGTACTGATTTTGCTTATCTTTGCAGTGCAAACAATCTTCAACCCTGCTCCAGCTTTGTCATGGTTGGATTATTTTTATTATAGACTTAGTGATGTATTTTGTGCCAATGAAAGTGAGGTAAAAATATTCATTTTGATCAATTCTAATTAATGAAAAATAAATCTGAATTATTTTACTTGTAATATCATCTTTATTGTGTCATCTCATTGTCCTCAAACTTGCACATCAATCAGCAGAATAGTATTAAGTAAATAAAAATATATTTTTTGAACACCTGTGAAAAATTTTTTTTTCATGTTCTTACCAGCTGGAAATGTTTTGTACAGTTAAACTTCTTGTAAACATGCACCTTTGGGACCTGAAATACCAGCTGGAAATGTTTTGTACAGTGAAACTTCCTGTAAACATGCACCTTTGGGACCTGAAATACCAGCTGGAAATGTTTTGTACAGTCAAACTTCTTGTAAACATACACGTTTAGGACCTGAAAAAGTGTCTACAGATGCACTTTGGTCAGGGGTGTCTCCATTGTGGGAGATTAAAAATGAAGTGTTGTGAATGGTTTGAGCCATGACTGAGTGTCCACTCGTAGAAGTGTCCCTTAGTCAGATTTCATGAACAACCACTGCTGCCCCACTCCATGATGCAAAATCAAAGGTTGTCCTTTCTATCTCTGCACTTCTCCTCCAGGTCTGCTCCTCTGTCTACCACATTGTCTTTCCCTCGAGAGCCCAGGTGAATGCTGTCATGGGATTTTGGAACTTGACATTCATTCTGATGTTGAGGCCAAAGAACTTCCCGCGCCGCTGATACATGTATATTTGTTTATTGATGGTGCTGATGTAAGCCTTGTTTAATTAAATACAATATTTGCTATTTTGTTCCAGGCTGAACTCTTGACAGGCTTATCAGTGAAGACAATAGATGATGCTGAGAAAGCTGTACTCATGATATTGGAGAGAGGAGCTGGAAAAGCTGTGATAACACTTGGTGGAAAAGGTTCTGTCATTGGGACTCAGGAAAACCGCATATCAAGACATATTCCAGTTACCCGTGCAGAACCTGTTGACACAACGGTAACACACTACTCATGTTCAGCATGTTTAAAAACTTTCTGAAAATTAATATTTTATAATTAACCCATTGACGCCTGTGCCGCCCGTAACCGCCCGTGACGAACCTTGGCCTTTCTTCCACTTCTGAAGTCATCATTTTTTAACCAAAATTGGCATCATCTACACTCAACTTCTGCAGGAGGAAAAGATCTTTCCAATGATGCCTAGATCAGAGTGATCGGCTTAATGGAGCCCGAGATATGCACAAAAATGCTCAAAAAGATGAGTGAAAAACTCAGAGCAAAATTTACTGCCACTACACCTAACTGCTCCAGGGTAAAAATTGGCCGCCTCGATGACTCTTTCTTAGGAAGTTTTTTAACTGTAAGCAAGCCCAGTGAAAGGTCAATCCCTGCAGCGAAAAGAAAAGAAAAGGAGAAAAAGGAAAAGAGAAAAAAACATCAAAAATCGAAAAGCCTAAAGACGTAGGCCACCTTCTCATCCAAAAACTATCTCAAAATTTTGATTTCTGCGCATGCATGGACCCAAAGTTCGTAAAACGCGATTTTAGTGGCTAGAAAGGCAAGCTGTCGTGCCACAAATGCATTTTCAACCAGATTAAAGCTAATTTGATCCAGCCTCAAAACCACCAAAATGTCCAAAAAATGCATTTTTGGCAAAAAGTTCCATGAGTCAATGGGTTAAGAAATAGAAAACATGTACCATGTTTCTAGCAAGTTACAGAGAATGAGTGGAAGTTTGGGAGAATGAGAAATTGCTATGAGCTGCAGGCGAGTGTTTCCACAGCTTTTTTGAGTTCTCCCAAACTTTCATGAGTGTTTCTATAACTTGATAGAAACACGGAGAACATGTTTTCTATTTATTCTAGAAAACAGCACGATGAGAAAAAGGAAAGCAACTTGTTGACTTTGATTGTCAAAATGTAAATTCTCTTTACTCACGCTATCATTACATCAACAGTTCGTGCTAGTTCTGTTCCTATCGAGTATAAGAAACACGAGTTGTAACCCATCAGCATGCCTGTTTTCTTAGGACTGTTTTCTAATTTGTTATATTGCGTAGGAGAAGAGACTTCATGGCATGGTTGCCATTGTGGTTTGGTTTTGGTAATGCAGGACTGGCCTGGGTTGTTTGAAAGGTGCTGGACAATGCTATGCACCGGATAAATCGCTATCCAAGGGATAGCATGGTGTGATTTTTTAAACATATATCAACTGTGATATATCCACCTTTCGAACTACTAGGGCCTTGTTGTTTCTCGCATTCAGGTGATAACAAGAGGTACTGCTTGTATCATTGTCAGCATAGCCATTTAAAAATGTCATGTCATCTGCAGGGTTGTCAGTAGGTTTTTGAGTAGCAGGTTCCATCCAAAAAATAGGCGGCTATTTCCATTTCATTTCTCCAATATCACACTCAGAACTGACCTACTAACATTCGGAGTAACCGGCACAGTCTTCAAAATAGCCAGTGAAATGCACCGGTTGTCGGCTTATCGACCAATGAGAATGCATGTAGTAGCGCAGTTATTTTATAAATGGCAATAACTCACACCTGGTATCCTTGCCGTTAGGGTGCTGGAGATGCATTTATAGGAGCTCTAGCATTTTACATGGCAAAATTCAAAGACCAGCTTCCCTTTGACGAGATGGTTAGGAGATCAGGAGAAATTGCTCGAGTGACAGTACTGGCCACAGGGACTCAGTCAAGTTATCCTAAAAGAAAAGAACTGCCTCCTTCTCTCTTTAGCAATAATGTTCCAAGAGACAAGTTATCGTCAACGTGAACATCACAAGTTAAATAATAATCAAGAACAATTATATTATTTTTAATAATAATAATATTAATAATTATTATGTATCTCTGTAATTATTAAGAGCTGTGTGTGGAGTTGATTAATGATGTTCATCGCAGCTTTTCAGGAGTGTCTTCAGTTGGAAGGAGAAAAATGTATAGCACATTCAGTTTGGTTGTTTATACAGGCAAAGCAATCCTTGTGGCCACCTTTATGGTACAGATGGTTTCTCCTGGACCCGGAGAGACTAAATTATCAGTAATTATTAATTCTGCAACATGGACACCTTGTTAGTACATCTACCATTTCATTTGTTCCTGTAACAGCCCAAAGTTTGATTTGCCTTTTTCTGTTCATGTTTATGAACAGTCAGATACAAAGCCTATCTCAGTGTCCATCCTTTCTTGTCTGGAGATTTGATAATTAACAATTATTCACCAAAGGGAAGGTAAATATCCACCACTTTGACCGACACTGAGGTGAATAATTCTTTTAGTTTATGCCACACAAGCTGAATAACTAGAGGCCAAAGAGTAACTTTATCTGTGACAATATGCCGACAAAAGCCATTTTTATTTTTCTTTGGCTGCTCGGAGGTGAATAGTACTTGGTAATAACCTCCGAGCTAGCCAATCAGCCCGTGCGAAAAGCACTATTCACTTGTGTGGTATAATTTTATATACTCATAATAAATATTCTGGGAATCTTGTAATTAACCCTTTATTGGACAGCATCTGATGTTTCCTTGTCACAACATGGCATAATCAATGAACCCTGCTTTTAGCAAGATGCATTTCCAGGCATATCCTGTAGATGCCCACTTTTTAAAGAAAAGTGTTTTAATTTCGACTGTGGCTAATAGCCTGCCTGCCTCTAAAATCACTTTTAGGGTTAATAAATAATAAATAACATTTGCATAGGGCAATGAATGATAAAAATTTAATGTGATTTTCAAAGTATCATTAATGACTGAAAAATGTTCCTTAGAGATGAATTGATATTTTAAAACATTATTTTCTGGTTTCGTATCAGTTATGAGAATACATGTAAACTGTACAGTACAACAAGATTATACATCCATCTCACAACTGAGATGTTTTGAATTGCAATAGGTCTCTGTTTGACATTGGATTGATACAAAAATTAAAGAGATTTTGGTTTTTTTGTTGTTGGTGTTTGTGTGCAGTGAATAGCCTAGATGGCCAGAGATAAATATTTTGAATCCCTGTAAGATTCTATCATAAATAATGATGATGATGATGTTGATCATTGACATATGATATTTTGGCCAAACTGTATATAAGAATAATTTATAGATTTGAATGGTTTCCTACCAAAAAGGTTATTGTGCTGAGCAGAAGGTGGTATTAATTGAAAATAATTAATGGAACTAAACTCAGTTTAATCTTATTTCCTCAGAAGCAGTTAGCTGTTCTTAATAAACATGCAGATTAAAATAAATTTGTGTCAAGGTCCTTTCTCGTCTGGCGTGACACTACTCAAACATGAACCGATGCACAAAAAACCTCCAGTAAAAGCACACTTAATTGGGAAAAAACCTTCAAAGAACGAAGAAACATGGCGAGCTTGACGGAGCTATGAAAGAAACTGCCATCTCCACAAAATGAGTGTTTGAATGCTATCAACAATTTTAACCTTGTTTATTAACACAAAAGACCACATTTTCTAAGATGGAGAAGAGAGTTATAATTATTGCATGCAGCAGAGTATAATAATTATTCGATGAACTTTAAACATTGTCTTGACTATTTGATAAAGGGGGAAACAAAAATATTAAAATCAGACATTCAAATACTGTCATGCTTATGACTTTGATGAATTATTAGTGAATTTGAAAAAGTACAGCTGTTTCGTTCATGAAAGAACACATTGCAGTTAATGTATTTGCATATTCCATCAGTTTTTTTCGAATGATTCAAGCCGTGATTAAATGTTTTGAAAGGTCAACAGTCGAGAGAATTAAGGAGAATTCAAACGACATATCCCGCTGTTTATTTATACGATAATGTAAATAAATACACATAATTTATATGCCCATGACGAAATGAGGAACAAAAAGTTAATAAATAGAAGAAACGACATTACACAAGGATGGCAGTTTTGTAGCCCTTAATATCGCCTTGGAAAAGGAAGGGGAAAAAAGAAAACAAAGTTATTACAACACGGGGTAATCATATTTGGTCACCCATCCAAGTACTAACCCTGCCGAACAGTTAACTTTGTTGAGCAGACGAAACGTGTTGCTGTCCATGTCATTATAGTGACTCTACGCTGAACGCATTTTTTTAAATTTCTAAGACGAGAGAAGGTATTGAAAAGAGAAAAAAATCACTGATACTGCATGGCTGGGAAAGTAGAGAACAAAAAAATTAGAGGAATATGAAAACGAGAACTATTACTTGCTTTGGAGATCAGACAAGCGGCACTTTCCTTATAATTGCCTCGATCTCTCAGACGAAGATAACTCGGTCTCACAGACCAATAACTTTGTGAATGTGAATGTTTTCACCAGTGTTATGTCTCCTGGTGTATTAACTTTAACTTAACCTTACGCTTTGGATTTAAACCTCAAGCCAGTGGCATCAAATTGTCACTGTTTAGAAATGATCCATGGTCCAAGTTGAGTGGCTCATAGCCACTTTGATTCAGACTGGCTTTATGTAAACAGAAACAAGCATGTATTGTATGGAGACTGATCTGAAGTCATACTGGTCTGAGTTTGTACCTATCTCATGTAATCAGTGCCTTAGAGCTGTAGAAAATAACTGTAACTGGGTGATATAATATTGACCTACCTGACAATAATAATTTATGATATTAACAAAGACTGCCTACAGGTCAGACAGACAGACAGACAGACAGATAGACAACATAATTCTGATATAACTATTGGTTACCATGATCTCACATCTCTTTTTTGTTCCCTAGTGAACAAGCATGTGTTATTTGTGGAACAAAAGGTCAAGAAGGGCAAGTAATAAACTTTGGACTTAGACAACAGAGTCGAAACATTCATATTATACAGAATAAGCTAGCATCAATTTCAAACTTTGAACACATGCTTGAAGCAGCAGAAAAGAAACATAGATTCAGAGTGTTTGAGGATCACCATGTTGCCACAAGATGTTATTTTGCAAAGAAAAGATATACACCCTCAAGACTCGAGAACTGTTTTTTTATCCTCAGCAGAGTAACATATTGAAATGCAAGGACCATAATTATCTAGGTGAACATTGAATAACTCATGAACTGATAAAAATTTTCAGTACTCTAAGAGCTTGTGATTAACCAGGATCCTAGGTTCACAATGGTACTCCTGACTGTTATAAAGTTTTGTAAAGATTGTTCACATATTCAATACTTGTAAACTGATGAATTTCTTCACCCTAGGACCTGAAAAATAACCATTTCTCACAAACTGTAAGCCACTTATCTGTCACATGACTACTAAGTGTAAACAATAACCTCCATTTGGTGCAAAAACATGCCGAGATATTTGTCCACGGACATTACATGCCCCAGGAAGCAAACAATTGTCCAAGTGTGCCTTGGAGAAATTTATGAGCTTTGAGGAACAAATAAATGTTCAAGGACACTCGTCCAATCATATTTTTCCACCAAATGGAGGCTTTAGTATCCTTCAAATTTTTTCGCAACACATACAGTTTTGAAAATTGGGAAATGCCACTTGGATGTTCTTCAGCAGTAGCTGGGGCATAATTATTCAGTCTTTGCTGCCGACACAGTTGCCCTAAACATAATGTTTGAAGACCTCTTGTTTATGGTCTTATCGATAATGATGAAAAGGTAGCTTTTTTCAAAAAAAACATATCAATTCAAGACTAGAGTACAAAAACCATACCCTAGTTAAGATCATAATGGCCAAATCGATAACTTGTCTATGACCAAAATGTTAAAAATAATTAAATCTATTGAGGAGTACTTCATTTGGTATTCTTTTTATTGGTTTGCTCGCTGTACAATTCACCATTATCAAAGTATCAGTAGGCACTTTAGTCACAACAATTTAATTCTTGCTATTCATTGCAATTGAATGGCTTGGTGCAAGACAGGCGTAAGTGACTTTTTCGGGTAAAATTTTTTGTCTTCAAAAATTCCTGAATTTTTGCAAGTGCTTTTCAATTCAGTAGAAAAACATTCAAGATCCTGTATCTTTTTTTTCGCTGAAATACTCTTGTTCCGCTTTGTAATGCGTTCATTGTGCACGCTTCGATATTTTGACTTCGTTTTTCTCAGAAGCAAAGTGCAAACCAGCCGGAAAAAAACACAAGGAATATTTTACTACTTAATTGAAAAGCACATGCAAAAATTCAGGCACTTTTAAAGAAAAAAAATTTTTTACTCGAAAGAGTCCCTTGTGCCTGTCTTGCACCAAGCCATTCAATTACAGTCAAACTTCTGGTTGTGACCACCTCTCCCAAGTGACCATGGCACCTCTCCTCAGTGTATCGTGACCAGTATTCTAAAACACCAAAATTTTCCAAGTCAAATCACTATTAATATTTGAAACCTCTTGTAAGCAACCGCAACCACTTCTACAACTAAAATGTAAAATTTTCTTTTGTTTATAACCTCCTGTAAGTGACCAGTAGGCAAATAATAGCCGTTTTCACGGTTAACTTTTCTAATTTGCATTACAATAAATTCCAGCATGTATGTGACGCAATTTCGGGCTATTTCGCAGTTTTAGCCCGAAATTGCCTCGCATCCATGTTGGATTACATTAATGAGAAAAAATTAACCATGAAATGGGCTATTGAACGAAAATTGAATAGCATGTTGTTACATTATCATATTCTTTGTTAGTACAAGAGACTGAAATTTCTCAAAGGGAAGTACC
Organism: Platygyra sinensis; assembly: GCA_019787425.1. NCBI lineage: Eukaryota > Metazoa > Cnidaria > Anthozoa > Scleractinia > Merulinidae > Platygyra > Platygyra sinensis. The sequence continues at coordinate 8,116 of JAHPZR010047799.1, forward strand.
AGATTTTTTCTCAAAATCGACTTTTCACATGAATAAAGCATTAAAAACAGGGATAAGTCTCTTCAGTCACCTGATGCTAATGAGGCAATGACACAATAAAAAATAGTGTAAGCTCTTGTAAGCAACCACTTACGCGTGACCTAACTTTGGCTGACCGCTTATTCAAAACCCAGAAGTATAAACAAAAGCATAAAAAAAGATGAAACTAAAACAAAAAACAAAGTGGAGCAAAGTTCAATGCGGCTTGCCCCGATGACCAGTGGCGGATCCAGCCTTGAGCTTTGGAGGGGAGAGTGGGAGAGGGGGGGAGGGGGAGAGGGGGTAGGGTTCCTTGACGTGCTGGCTTTTCTTCCTCCTACTTTTTTTTAACCCAAAATAGGGAAGGAGGGCATATAAATTATGTGTATTTATTTACATTATCGTATAAATAAACAGCGGGATATGTCGTTTGAATTCTCCTTAATTCTCTCGACTGTTGACCTTTCAAAACATTTAATCACGGCTTGAATCATTCGAAAAAAACTGATGGAATATGCAAATACATTAACTGCAATGTGTTCTTTCATGAACGAAACAGCTGTACTTTTTCAAATTCACTAATAATTCATCAAAGTCATAAGCATGACAGTATTTGAATGTCTGATTTTAATATTTTTGTTTCCCCCTTTATCAAATAGTCAAGACAATGTTTAAAGTTCATCGAATAATTATTATACTCTGCTGCATGCAATAATTATAACTCTCTTCTCCATCTTAGAAAATGTGGTCTTTTGTGTTAATAAACAAGGTTAAAATTGTTGATAGCATTCAAACACTCATTTTGTGGAGATGGCAGTTTCTTTCATAGCTCCGTCAAGCTCGCCATGTTTCTTCGTTCTTTGAAGGTTTTTTTCCCAATTAAGTGTGCTTTTACTGGAGGTTTTTTGTGCATCGGTTCATGTTTGAGTAGTGTCACGCCAGACGAGAAAGGACCTTGACACAAATTTATTTTAATCTGCATGTTTATTAAGAACAGCTAACTGCTTCTGAGGAAATAAGATTAAACTGAGTTTAGTTCCATTAATTATTTTCAATTAATACCACCTTCTGCTCAGCACAATAACCTTTTTGGTAGGAAACCATTCAAATCTATAAATTATTCTTATATACAGTTTGGCCAAAATATCATATGTCAATGATCAACATCATCATCATCATTATTTATGATAGAATCTTACAGGGATTCAAAATATTTATCTCTGGCCATCTAGGCTATTCACTGCACACAAACACCAACAACAAAAAAACCAAAATCTCTTTAATTTTTGTATCAATCCAATGTCAAACAGAGACCTATTGCAATTCAAAACATCTCAGTTGTGAGATGGATGTATAATCTTGTTGTACTGTACAGTTTACATGTATTCTCATAACTGATACGAAACCAGAAAATAATGTTTTAAAATATCAATTCATCTCTAAGGAACATTTTTCAGTCATTAATGATACTTTGAAAATCACATTAAATTTTTATCATTCATTGCCCTATGCAAATGTTATTTATTATTTATTAACCCTAAAAGTGATTTTAGAGGCAGGCAGGCTATTAGCCACAGTCGAAATTAAAACACTTTTCTTTAAAAAGTGGGCATCTACAGGATATGCCTGGAAATGCATCTTGCTAAAAGCAGGGTTCATTGATTATGCCATGTTGTGACAAGGAAACATCAGATGCTGTCCAATAAAGGGTTAATTACAAGATTCCCAGAATATTTATTATGAGTATATAAAATTATACCACACAAGTGAATAGTGCTTTTCGCACGGGCTGATTGGCTAGCTCGGAGGTTATTACCAAGTACTATTCACCTCCGAGCAGCCAAAGAAAAATAAAAATGGCTTTTGTCGGCATATTGTCACAGATAAAGTTACTCTTTGGCCTCTAGTTATTCAGCTTGTGTGGCATAAACTAAAAGAATTATTCACCTCAGTGTCGGTCAAAGTGGTGGATATTTACCTTCCCTTTGGTGAATAATTGTTAATTATCAAATCTCCAGACAAGAAAGGATGGACACTGAGATAGGCTTTGTATCTGACTGTTCATAAACATGAACAGAAAAAGGCAAATCAAACTTTGGGCTGTTACAGGAACAAATGAAATGGTAGATGTACTAACAAGGTGTCCATGTTGCAGAATTAATAATTACTGATAATTTAGTCTCTCCGGGTCCAGGAGAAACCATCTGTACCATAAAGGTGGCCACAAGGATTGCTTTGCCTGTATAAACAACCAAACTGAATGTGCTATACATTTTTCTCCTT
>JAHPZR010047802.1:5000-13409 GCA_019787425.1 Platygyra sinensis
AATAAAGCTCTGAAAATTGCATATTTAAATCACATCTCGGCCTAAATATCCCAATAAAGTTAAATGAAACCATAATCGACTCATGTATGGTGTTTTTTCGCCTTCCTGGGCCGTCTAAAGCGTCTTACAGCGAAATTACTTTTGGCCGGTTACGGTTAGACATAAGAAGGAGACAAGGCATGCAACTTCGAGGCCGTCAGCCGCGACCTCCTCCACTTCAAATTGGAATTAACGCAAAAATACTGAAAATCTCACCTGAATGGCGACGGATCTTGATAGATGAGTTTTTTCTCTATCTCTTCGCCAAATTTCAGCTTCATCCCTCCAACAGTTTCCGAGAAAATCGACGCTGAAGTCACAAATATGGCTTTCTCAATATGATCGGTGCCAAACTCAGCGACCAAAGGAATGCAGGCTGTTTCAAGTCTACCAATCAGCGCTTGGCTTTCTGCAGTTTTTTTGGCTTCCCGCGGGAAAACCGTGGGAAGCCAAGCGCTGATTGGTAGGTTTGAAACGGCCTGCATTCCTTGAATTCCTTTGGTCGCTGAGTTTGGCACCGATCATATTGAGAAAGCCATATTTGTGACTTCAGCGTTTATTTTCTCGGAAACTGTTGGAGGGATGAAGCTGAAATTCGGCAAAGAGATAGAGAAAAAACTCATCTATCAAGATCCGTCGCCATTCAGGCGAGATTTTCAGTATTTTTGCATTAATTCCAATTTGAAGTGGAGGAGGTCGCGGCTGACGGCCTCAAAGTTGCATGCCTTGTCTCCTTCTTATGTCTAACCGTAACCGGCCAAAAGTAATTTCGCTGTAAGATGCTTTAGATGGCCCAGGAAGGCGAAAAAACACCATACATGAGTCGATTATGGTTTCATTTAACTTTATTGGGATATTTAGGCCGAGATGTGATTTAAATATGCAATTTTCAAAGCTTTATTTATAACTCTCATACATTCTCTATATTAAACCACGAACACACAGAGTGGTCTGCCTCTGAGCTCACCTTCTGTAATTACATTCAAATATTAGTGCTGGCGTATTTAGAATCCTACACGATAACCATTGCGATGAGTGGAGTTCGAGAAAGTACATCCTCCTTACCAAATTTTAACAAAATAATCACGCAACATGCCACGTGGTCAAAATAATATGTTAGGGCAAGGCAGAACGCCGAGTTTTATAATCAGGGAAAAGTTCAGCTTGGTAAACAAAATATACCTGTTCAACCATATTTCTACATTAAATTCCTGACCCAGGCCTTAAACTGATTGAGTCATGATTGTAAACAAAATGCCCAATGCCAAGCCAGGATGAAAAACGCACCCTATTTCAGTCCAATGAGTATAAAATTTACACCTTTTTCAGACATAAACAGCCCAAAAGCCATACCCTTTTGGGCCGCCCATACCTCTGATAGCCCATATAGCGGAGTAATCCCAACCCCTGCCCCTTCCGAGCCCAGAACACATAAATGCACCGTTTGTCTGCCGGGAATTTCCGCGCCATATTTTATGGGTCACGTTTGGATCCTTTTGGCTTTAAAATATATATATATATATTTTTTTTGCTTTGAACGTCTCATTGAATCTTTCTATTTATTATTCTTTAAACCATTTTTGGCAATGCGTGACAAAAATCCTTTCAAGTGACTATTGCGTGACAGACAAATTAGGTCCACTTCGGACGCTAATATTACCATTTCAGCATGCAACATACGTGAGGATTGGAACAGCACGTGAGTATTTCGTTTTAGCAAGCAAGGGACTGACGGCCTCGCTACTTTTATGGATTGCTGTTTAAGAGCAAGGGCTGCCAATGAAGTTAGGAATGAGGTGGATTATTTTGGGGGGCATTGATTGAATGTCAGTAAGGAGGATGTACTTTCTCGAACTCCACTCATCGCAATGGTTATCGTGTAGGATTCTAAATACGCCAGCACTAATATTTGAATGTAATTACAGAAGGTGAGCTCAGAGGCAGACCACTCTGTGTGTTCGTGGTTTAATATAGAGAATGTATGAGAGTTATAAATAAAGCTTTGAAAATTGCATATTTAAATCACATCTCGGCCTAAATATCCCAATAAAGTTAAATGAAACCATAATCGACTCATGTATGGTGTTTTTTCGCCTTCCTGGGCCATCTAAAGCATCTTACAGCGAAATTACTTTTGGCCGGTTACGGTTAGACATAAGAAGGAGACAAGGCATGCAACTTTGAGGCCGTCAGCCGCGACCTCCTCCACTTCAAATTGGAATTAATGCAAAAATACTGAAAATCTCGCCTGAATGGCGACGGATCTTGATAGATGAGTTTTTTCTCTATCTCTTTGCCGAATTTCAGCTTCATCCCTCCAACAGTTTCCGAGAAAATAAACGCTGAAGTCACAAATATGGCTTTCTCAATATGATCGGTGCCAAACTCAGCGACCAAAGGAATTCAAGGAATGCAGGCCGTTTCAAACCTACCAATCAGCGCTTGGCTTCCCACGGTTTTCCCGCGGGAAGCCAAAAAAACTGCAGAAAGCCAAGCGCTGATTGGTAGACTTGAAACAGCCTGCATTCCTTTGGTCGCTGAGTTTGGCACCGATCATATTGAGAAAGCCATATTTGTGACTTCAGCGTCGATTTTCTCGGAAACTGTTGGAGGGATGAAGCTGAAATTTGGCGAAGAGATAGAGAAAAAACTCATCTATCAAGATCCGTCGCCATTCAGGTGAGATTTTCAGTATTTTTGCGTTAATTCCAATTTGAAGTGGAGGAGGTCGCGGCTGACGGCCTCGAAGTTGCATGCCTTGTCTCCTTCTTATGTCTAACCGTAACCGGCCAAAAGTAATTTCGCTGTAAGACGCTTTAGACGGCCCAGGAAGGCGAAAAAACACCATACATGAGTCGATTATGGTTTCATTTAACTTTATTGGGATATTTAGGCCGAGATGTGATTTAAATATGCAATTTTCAGAGCTTTATTCATAACTCTCATACATTCTCTATATTAAACCACGAACACATAGAGTGGTCTGCCTGTGGTGAGCTAAACATGACTTTTCTACCATAATGCCCATAATCAAGTCCGAATACCGAGGAAATCAAATTCAAGAAGACATTTTCAGGTTCCTTTTGATTGTCTGGTCACAGGCACTTGCCTATTGTTTTCGTTTTCTAGCAGGTTAGTGTTGTGATTATCACGATTTTGAGAGCGTTAGTACTCAACGCTGATTGAAAGCCCGAAAATAATTTTTATACGAGGTTTTACACTGACATTTCGTCTTTCGAAACGTCAAAATCTTAGGCGTTTTGGTGTTTTACCGGGTAGCGAATTTGCCGATTGAAAAAGTGTGCATAATTAAGAATTTTTAGGAAGTGAATTTTACTGATTTTAAGCGGCTCTTCCTGACCTTGAAAATTAATCCACAGAAGTACAATTAGCCTCAAAAGACTTGTAAACTCCTCAAAAATAAATTTCCAGGCTCAAACTGGAGTGTTATTTTGATGGGGATTAAACAGAGCGAAGTTTATGATAAAGTATTAGTCACTGAATTTTGCGTGTTTTTGACCAGACGTGGGACTGCCACGGATTTTTGATTTTTTGGCGGGTTTAAAAAAATATTTCAAGAAAAAAATCACACCACGTTTCTAGGCTTACCATAGGCTATCTCTGGGTAGAATATGAAAAATTTTGATTTTTCATCATGTGCCACGACTGGCTCAGTCCTAGTGGACATTCCCTCTTAAAATGTACTCCGGTTTTACTTGTTAAAATTAAACTAGCAACTGAAATTGGACTTGACCGGTGAGGCCACCAAGCGAGACAGGTCTCAAACCAAATGAACCATTTATTGCAGTCGAGATTTCCTCACATGAATACAATTTTTTTGGAAAATGTTATATTTATTACAGTACCAATTTCTGGACGCATTCGTGCAGCTCCATATCCAGACTGCAGAGTAGGACGAACGCGCATTCATTTCACATTTTCTTTACTTGTACTACAAAGGTTTAAGTCATCCTACGTCAGTGGCTTCTCTACTTTTACTTCTGGCTAAAATAGCTCAGAATTGTTTTCCATGGCTTTTTGTCACCAAAGACATTTCACCAATTTTGCATACAGATGACTTGCACGGAACAGGGATTTAATATCTGACTTGTTAATTAACATCTATCTTGCACCGAACAATACATCAACAGCCCAATGTTTCTAATAGTGTACATGTGTCCACAGTCTCATTACTGGGCTGAATTCTCACGATAAAACACAAACATTCTGATGAGCTGATGCCATAATGAAACATGGAGCATAAAACTATCGGCAAAATTTGTCATGAAAAAGAAGCGAGGCTTGTCCCATGTATTGTACTTGTCAATATTGATGTGGTTTCCTATAGTCCATAAAGAATGTGACAACTGGGCTGCATTGTCATACTATAACACAAATATTCTGACGAGCTGAGTGATGTCATAATGAAACTTAGGGCATAAAACGATTAGGGAAATTTCTCATGAAAAATCAGCAAGACTTGTCTCCTGTATTATACTTGTAAATATTGATGTGGTTTCCAACACAAATCCGTGAATTCCGCGAAATCCACCGTTTCCGTTGATACTACAAAAGTATCTGTGAAGTCGCAGTTAATAAATAGTTGAAAGCGATTGCGGTGGGATAGTTTTGTCTGAAAAACAAAAACAGGATTGCTACAAAACGAAAGGGGTTTTGATTTAAAAAAACCTCCCTAGTGATGCAAGACAATGATTACACCACCCCCAAAAAGTGTTGTTCTTTGTCAGTGGAAGAAGTTCAGACAGAATATAACTAGATGAATAACTGAGAGGCGCAAGAAAACAAAACACAAACATCAACAGCAAAAACAACGGCCTAAACCAGATAACTGACTGAGAGGAGCAAGAGAAAAAAAAACAAAACACAAAAAACAACAGCAAAAACAACGGCATAAACTACGGCAAAAACTAAAAATTTATGTGAAATCCGCGAAATCCGTCGTTTCCGTTGTCATTGGGAAAGTCCTTGAGACAACTGCTCAAGAGCACTGCAAGTTTCCACCAAAGACTTTCCTGATAACGGCGGACGGAACGATTATACGGGTCGTGCGGAACATTTCAGATTTGATTAAATTCATCTCTTTCGAACTGCAAATATAACACTTTATTTGAAGCAACTCCTCGATATCACTGGAAGTTTCCATCAAAGACTTTCCTAATAACGGCGGACGGAACGGATTATACGGATTTTGCGGAAATTTTCAGATTTGATTAAATTCAGCTCTCTAAAACTGCAAGTTTAACACTTATTAATATGAATATGATAATAAAACAATAACAATAATAATAATAATAATATTATTATTATTATTATTATTATTATTATTATTATTATATCCATATTAATAAGTGTTATACTTGCAGTTTTAGAGAGGTGAATTTAATCAAATCTGAAAATTTCCGCAAAATCCGTACAATCCGTTCCGTCCGCCGTTATTGGGAAAGTCTTTGAGACAACTGCTCGAAAGCACTGGAAGTTTCCACCATTTGATTCATTTTATTTAATTTTATTTTTATTTTTATTTTATTTTTTCTAATGGGAAAAAAGATCCGTGAAATCCGCGAAATCCGTCGTTTCCGTTATCATTGGGAAAGTCCTTGAGACAACTGCTCAAGAGCACTGGAAGTTTCCACCAAAGACTTTCCTGATAACGACAGACGGAACGGATTATAGGGATTTTAGGGAAAATTTCATATTTGATTAATTCATCTCTTTCGAACTGCAAGTATAACATATGGTTTTTTTTTTCTTCATTTTACTTCACTTTATTTTACTTTCTTTCCATTTACTGACATACTTTCAACAAATATGATAATCATATTCCAAAGGACAAAAATGGAACGGGGACATTTGGGAATCGATGTCTCTCTCTCTCTCTCTCTCTCTAGATTCATGACTGAGTATCTGCTACCTTATCTCCTTTTCTATTTTTTATGCTAGTAATGTAACACGTCTTTATGTGCTTTTTATAGTTGACTATCTCTTTTTCTTCCACTATAATAACATATCTCTTGTCAGTTTCTAACAACTACAAAATTAGCCGTCAGTATTTTCATCTGAACACGATCAACGTAGCAAATAATCAATCTTTGGTACAAGCATCCAAAAATTCGCAAAATTACAAAATTTTTGCGGCTATTAAAGGTCTTCTAGGTCTTCTTTATTCCGACAAAACCCTTCTGGAGTATAAAATATTTTAATATCCACGCCATGCGTATTTTAGCACAAAACGCCGTTCTAACATACAATATCAACTAGACCTATCATGTCAAGGTTTTTTGAGAAGGTCGAAAATATTTTTCCTTTATAAAATCATTTTGTTTCACATTTAATGCGTTTTTCCTTTAGGAAGGTTTGGCGCTTATGAAAGGCAACGTCCTCAACCCGTTTTTCGAATTACATGTCGCTTTTAAACATATTTATTACACAAAATCCATTTGGTAGCAAAAACCCACTGGACGTAGCAGGTACCCATTTTTTGTAGCAAATATCCGTTTCTGCGCATAGGCTGCTTAATCAGTAAAAGACTGTTTTTGTTGGCACTAACTGCGTGTTGCTTCAGAACAACCGAGACAACCTACTGCTATACGTGTGCCTAATGAAAATATAACGCGCTTTCCGTGCAAAAAGAGCGTAAACGTGCATTTTTTGAGGAATAATTCAACATGGCAAATTCCTGAGACGCCGCGCTATTAGAAGCGTTGTGGGAAGGATTTTTTTTGTTAATGTAAGTTAAACCATGGCAGAATCTTAAATTTCTATATATATTGTAAAGCTGTAAGGAACATCTTTTGTGAAATTGATTTAAACAATTATGAACACTTTATACAGTGAAAAAATGATCTTTTATGTGTTGACTTAAAGCTGCATAACATACAACATTTTATCCTTACTTACATCATGATTTGGCAAAAAAAAATAACTTGTTTTGTAACTTTTCTATTTATTGTTGACTGTTGTAAGCACAGAGCAAAAAAAAATATTTTGCTTTGCGCTTTAGATAAAATAACCCAGTAAGTATTGGTAGGAAGTTAAAGCGTTGATTTCTTTGTTACACCTTGCCTCTTTTGAGTAAATTTAGCCTTTCTTAGAGTGGAGCACGCTGTTAAAAATATTTTCAGTTTAGTTTTGCTTCCAGTGAATTTATAACTAAGTTACAATGGGGGCTTACTTTTATTTGCAGTGTAACCCTCAGCTTTTTAATTAGTACATACGTCAGTTCCAATGCAAGCTTAGTGTTGTAATCATACATGTACAGAGTAGTTTTTAGTTGAGTATCAAAAGTAACTGGCTAATTGCTTTGGTTTTGCCTTTATCGCGATCAGTGATTGGTGAAAAAATCTCGCGCCACATTTTCAACTAATCAGAAATAGAACCAGAACTAATTGTGACTCTTGTGCGCATGTTTTCCTGCGATTTTTGTCCTCTGCAGGTATTACTTTGAGTTTTGATTGCTTTGCTGTATTGACCGAGACCTTTGTGATTGAGCAAAGTAATAACTTTGGTTTTAATTTAACGACACTCAATTGAAACTCTCTCTATACCTAAAAATGAACGCAGTCTTGAGCAGTTCTTTTAGCCGTCACGGTCTTGGAATAAGACCGACGCTTATGTTGTGTGATACGCGTATTCTCCAGCTGCGTGAAGGGACCTGGAACTTAATAGATTAACCACAACAACAGCTAGTACAGCACCAAAATGAGGTGTCTTAACTTCTCGAGAGGCTTTTGCAGAAAGTGTTTCGTGCTTACAGAATGAACTTGACTTAATAGGTGTATGGAGGATTAAAAACCCTAGAACTAAGAGTGTCACATGGAGTCGGAAATCCCCGTGCATATGTTGCGCTATATTGTGGTATGTTGTCCTATGTTGTGCTATGCTGTGCATTGTTATGTTATGTTGTGCCATGTCTTGCTATACATGTATGACGTGCTATGTTGTGCTATGTTTGGCTATGTTGGACCGTGTTTTGCTATGTTGTGCCATGTTGCGCTATGTTGTGTTATGTTGCCGTATGTTGCCATATGGTGTCCTATGTTGCGCTATGTTGTGCTACGTTGCGCTATGTTGTACTATGTTATGCTACATTGTCAGTATGTTGCGCTGTTTTGCTATGTTGTGCTATGTTGCACTATGTTCTGCTATGTTGCGCTATGTTGTACTATGTTGAGCAGTGTTGTGCTATGTTGCGCTATGTTGTGCTATGGTTTGCTTTGTTGTGCTATAATAGCATGGGCTGCAGATAGAAACACCAAGCTAATTCCTTCCCTCTATGATGCATTAAGTAATGGAGTATCAAGAGAAGATGGACGTAGGAAGCTTATATTTCATGGCTTTTTTTACATGCGG
>JAHPZR010047803.1:0-2500 GCA_019787425.1 Platygyra sinensis
ATTGGTCACAGAATAGACTATAATGGGGTAGGGGTTCTGAGAGGCCAGCGGCACATACCCAGCAAAAATTGACCCAAGTACCCCCCCCCCCCCCCGCCGCCGGGGTACAACTGTACTGCACTATAGTCCCAGGCCAGAGTTATTACAGTGCTGATTATACTACCGTGAACACCTAAAATATGTCTGGAATGTTTATTGTGTTGCAACCAATCACATGCGAGATCTTCACACCACAGAAACCACAGGCAACGAACCATTTCCTATCGGCCACGGAACAAATTACAAACTGTCTTATTAGGAATTTTAAACACCGCTGTTCCCCAAAATCAGTGCTGAGGACCGCATCTAGGTCATCGTTCGAGTTTAGAAAGAAAAAATTTAGAAGCCAACGTGACTCGACGGCGACCAGCTTTCCATGTAACGACATCACATGAAGATAATAAAAAATCAACAATCGTGATTAGCATAACCCTTGCTAATATTTTTTGTAGAACAAGGGTTGATTTGTGTGGGCTAACAATTGAACCCTCGAAATACTGTGCCGGCAGAAGTTCCTTGATCGCAAGATCGCAAACTGGAAAGACCGCCAAACAAATTTGTGATCAGGTGTAACTAATTATTCCGATTTCGATCATTGCAAAAAGTTTGAAAATTCGCGCGCCAAACCGTCGCGTGCATCTACCCGGCATATCACCTTAATTTACTTCAAAATCGCTCAAACCTGTATCTTTCGCTATTATAGCATATACTGTAAACAAATGCCATTTAAAACTGGTGTGCCATTCACAAAGCTCATGTTTGGATTATACTCATTTCTTCTCCCCTCTGGATGGGATGTAGGGTTACCCCACAAGCAAACAGTCTTGCCCAAGAACAAAACCCCTAGTCAGGGCTCAAACCCAGATTACTGTACCTGGAGGACCAACAAACCTCCCACCAACACTGACAGAAAGAAATGAAAAAGTGTATCTACAAACACTGAAGACATGGTTTGTGACCCTGATGTCTAATTTATTGTTATATTTCCTTTGCCACACTAAAAGGATTTGAAAAAATTACAAAACTATAACATAAAAGATTAATATCATTACAGCGGTGTTGTTTTTGCACCTTGGAAGTATGATAATTCACATTGCATGCACAAGCCTGGATTACAAAAATAGCAAATTAAGATAAAATTGTGATGACAGCAGTCAATCTATAAATAGTCCGCTCTGGCAGCCGGTTTTTTCTCTAAGGGTCACTAGGACGAGCGTTTAGTCATCGTGAACGCAAACAGTGGCGTTGGCCATGTAGAGAAGGCAGCGAGACAGGGTGGTATGGCCGAGTGGGGGGAAGAAGGTGAGACGAGAAAAAACCGTCTGCAGACTCTTTTTATGTTTTCAAACCCTCCGTCAGCCCAGCAACGGGGTACCTGATTGGTCAATTTGTGCCTGATGACAGATAGTTGACAGAAGGGTAAATAACGCGTAATAAGTTTCACGCGAAGCATAACAAAGACAAGCGTTGCAAGTCATGCAATGGCGCGGATCTGTGATCCCGATCATCAAGACGCGATCATCTCGGAGAAACTTAAACTGTTGAAAATCAGTTCTTTAACCTTTTAATGCCCAACAGTGACTTATAGATTTTACTCTGTCTAACGCCAGACGATTTTACTCTGAACAGAAACAAGCTGTTGTCAGTGTCATTATGTAATACAGACGCTTGACTCTCTGGTTCTGCAATAGGAGTCTTGGCAGACTTTAGTTTTTCTCCGGATGTTGAAGATTTCGATTTACGCTTCCAGCGTTGTCAAGTCTCGCAGTCATCGGAAGAAATTGCTTCAACATCGGCTACAACGGAGTTTAAATCAGCCTTTAAGAAACAGGCTAGCTCAACGGCATTCCAAATTTTTAACGCACACTTCACACAGACTCTTGAAGAATAACTTGGATTGGAAATGGGTTTCGAGTTCAATGTGGAACTAATTTGCATTAGTGAGTATTTCAAACAGCTGAAATTGCATGAGCCACTTTAGCGAGTGCAATTTCAGCTTTTTGAAAAACTCACCAGTGCAAATTAATTTCAAATTTAATGAGAAAAATAATACAAACATGAAAAATTTCGCGCAGAAAAAGTGCTGAAAGATGTTGCTTGAAGGCATCGTTTTCAAATTGGAGAAAACTTTTTTCAAGGTTTCCGTACAAAATTTTTGTCATTGCTTTACATGATATTATTGGCCTAAAAAATTTCTCCTTGTCTTTCTGCAAATCATAATCCAGAATTACAATGAGTAGTTTGCACTGGTGTAACACTTTTTGCACCGGTGTTACACTTGAACTGCACTGCTCTCAGCCAATCAGAATCAAGTAATTGTTTTCATGTGTATTATTAATCATAACAGTAGGTCAGCAGCTGTACAATTTACTTTAAAATCATCTACAACTTCACTTCTAAAAAGGGCTTTTAAACAATGAAAGTTGATGACGTCTCTTATCTTCAGATATGTGCCTCCACT
>JAHPZR010047803.1:7500-12500 GCA_019787425.1 Platygyra sinensis
GTAAGAACTGAGAGTTTTAGTAAACTCTTAGAAGAACCAGATGTTGCCGTCGCATAGCCGCACTTAATTATTTTGTATTTTTCCCTTTGCACACGCATTCTTTCCGTCATCATCGCATTCTTTTCGTTTGCCTCCCTTTCGTGTAACCAATATTCTGTCAGGTTTTTACGCATAATTTTGTTGTTTCAGTCCCTTTTTGTATGCGTTTTTCTCGTCTATGTGTGCATTTCCATCTCGACGTTACAGTCATCTAGTTTCAATTTACCGTCACCGATTTCCTCTAGCATGTTCCTAGCCGCCCCACTCATACAACGTTTGTAAGTCTCGTCTACATTTGGCTTGCTATTTCTGTTACTTTTATTGTTAAGGTTAAGTCTGCATACGAGTCAACTGTGGCCCACCAGGCCGGAACTTATCCCGGTTTCTATAGCATAAAGCGACTAGCATCCCCCTGGATGGTCCATCACAGGGTTACCCCCCAGCATTAAATTCGCTTGTACCCGGGTATTTATAAACCTTAGTGGAGAGAGGCACTGTGAGAGCAAAGTGTTTTGCCCAAGAACACAACACAGTGTCTCCTACCAGGGCAGAGCTACCCCCTACCCCCTAGAGAGAGGCACCGCGAGAGTTAAAGAACACGACACAATGTCCCCGACCAGGGCAGGGCTACCCCCTACTCCCTAGAGAGAGACACTGCGAGAGTAAAGTGTCTTGCCCAAGAACACGACACAATGTCCCCGACCAGGGAAGGGCTACCCCTACTCCCTAGAGAGAGACACTGCGAGAGTAAAGTGTCTTGCCCAAGAACACGACACAATGTCACCGGCCAGGGCTTGAACCAGGACCGCTCACTCAGGAGCCGAGCGCACTAACCATGAGGCCACCGGGCCTCCTTATTGTATTCGTTCATAATTTGTAATTTATTTTGTTTGTTGCAGCCGCACGCTTTTCATCCAGTTCATCGCTTTTATCGTTTAAGTTGTACATTTCGTGGTTTCGATTAAAGAACACTGGACGTTTCGCTCAATCCCCGCTAGATCCTCCCCCGAAAATTGCCTGTATTTTCAGCCCAAGAGCGAATTTTCATATCCTTGGACATACAAAGTCACGTAAAAGGCCGTCTTAAGCCTAAGAAACGTGCTTTACAGGAATTGGAAAACTTTTTTTTTTCACACCATTGAGTTGTCCTATTACAAGTTTAAGCAGATAAATGTGGAATCCATTTGGGGGGCTTCTTTACAACACAATTCCACTTTCTATTTCAAATCTGCAACATACTCAGTAAGGCCTTAAAACAAAAGCTGCATCTTTCATTTCATGAGACCCATGAAAAACAAAATTGACTGAAGCAGAGACCGTCATTTTGCAGATCTTTGGAAACTAAGACAGTCAACCGATGTAGACCATTTAGTCATGTTTCACTTTATTCTCACCCCAAGAGGGGGTGGTGGGGGGGGGAGGAGGCAAAATGCAGCACTAGCTAATTTCTCTTGAATGACAATTTGCCATAAGGCAGGGTACTGCTTATGGTCTTTCATCTTGAAGATTACTATCATTTGCTACCCCTACCCCCAAGAAATGCTTACAGTTTAACTGCATTTAAGGTTCTTGGAGACAACAACTATATTATCAGTTCACCTTCACCAATGCAGTTGTAGTTTCAACAACTGGTTGTGAGCTCAGTTTTGGATCCTTCAGCACATCATGACTGCTTTTCATTTTCAATGTCTGAGAATCAGAAATTTATAAATTTATTTAATAATCTTACTAGCAGATACTTTGATAAGTATCAAGGCTGTTACCTAACAATATTTGAAGGAGCCCAGAAGGCAAAAGCCAAAAAGTTAGGAGCCCAACAGGTAATGTTTTGGGAGCTGCTGCAAAAATTTAGGAGCCTAAAGGACTTTCTTGGGGGCCCCAGGCTGCCGGGCTCCTGTTAGGCAGCAGCCTTGAGTGTATTGATTTAAGGGTCACAATGGGGGACAAAACTACTGAGACACTATGGGAAGGTCCAACAGGTAATAATTAATAATAATAATTAAAAAGCTTATAAGGGCAAATATCTAT
Organism: Platygyra sinensis; assembly: GCA_019787425.1. Classification (NCBI taxonomy): domain Eukaryota; kingdom Metazoa; phylum Cnidaria; class Anthozoa; order Scleractinia; family Merulinidae; genus Platygyra; species Platygyra sinensis. Next base: position 9,568 of record JAHPZR010047803.1, read on the forward strand.
ATAAATATATTCAAATGCACCATACTTATACTAATAATAATAAGAACAATAATAATAACAACAACAACAACAATAACAAAACAACTAATAACAATTATATCAATATAATAAATGACAATGATATATAGAATAAAAAAACTTATGGCTAAAATTAAGAAATAGTCTAAGCTAAAAATATGATCTTATAATCTAAGTAGTGAGAAATGCTTTTTCAAAAAGGTAAGTCTTCAACTTTCTCTTAAAACTCTCAATAGAATTGGTTTCCCTTAGGCTAATAAATCTCAGCAGAGCATTCCATAACTTAGGTGAAGCAAACACAAAGGCCCATTCACCTAGAGTAGCCTTGGGCTTAATATTCGGAAAACTATGTAAAGTACCGTCACTAGAACTTCTTAAGTTATAGGTAGTGCACAATTCAAGGACATTCCGTCACTCAGTGAATACTCAGAGCCAAGTTTGACAAATCTGATTGATTGAGAGAACGAAACAAATTCTCTGCGCATGCTTGGTCAAAAACGGCCATGATTCTTTGTGCAGATCAAAAGGAGTGTGGCCACCGGGGACAAGAATGAAGAATGTATACAAGCTAAGTGGCCCATAAGGCCAGAGTGAATCTGGGTTTCTATAGCAGGAAGCGACTTAGAGTATTTCTATTTCCCCCAGGATGGAATGCTAGTCCATTGCAGAGTTAACCCCCCCACTCCTCTAACATTCCAGCTGTACAAATGGGTACTGGTGAATTTAATGATGGGGGGGTTAACTCTGCAATGGACTAGCATTCCATCCTGGGGGAAATAGAAATACTCTAAGTCGCTTCCTGCTATAGAAACCCAGATTCACTCTGGCCTTATGGGCCACTTAGCTTGTATACATTCTTCATTCTTGTCCCCGGTGGCCACACTCCTTTTGATCTGCACAAAGAATCATGGCCGTTTTTGACCAAGCATGCGCAGAGAATTTGTTTCGTTCTCTCAATCAATCAGATTTGTCAAACTTGGCTCTGAGTATTCACTGAGTGACGGAATGTCCTTGAATTGTGCACTACCTATAACTTAAGAAGTTCTAGTGACGGTACTTTACATAGTTTTCCGAATATTAAGCCCAAGGCTACTCTAGGTGAATGGGCCTTTGTGTTTGCTTCACCTAAGTTATGGAATGCTCTGCTGAGATTTATTAGCCTAAGGGAAACCAATTCTATTGAGAGTTTTAAGAGAAAGTTGAAGACTTACCTTTTTGAAAAAGCATTTCTCACTACTTAGATTATAAGATCATATTTTTAGCTTAGACTATTTCTTAATTTTAGCCATAAGTTTTTTTTTATTCTATATATCATTGTCATTTATTATTATTGATATAATTGGTATTAGTTGTTTTGTTATTGTTGTTGTTGTTGTTATTATTATTGTTCTTATTATTATTAGTATAAGTATGGTGCATTTGAATATATTTATATAGATATTTGCCCCTTATAAGCTTTTTAATTATTATTATTAATTATTACCTGTTGGACCTTCCCATAGTGTCTCAGTAGTTTTGTCCCCCATTGTGACCCTTAAATCAATACACTCAAGGCTGCTGCCTAACAGGAGCCCGGCAGCCTGGGGCCCCCAAGAAAGTCCTTTAGGCTCCTAAATTTTTGCAGCAGCTCCCAAAACATTACCTGTTGGGCTCCTAACTTTTTGGCTTTTGCCTTCTGGGCTCCTTCAAATATTGTTAGGTAACAGCCTTGATACTTATCAAAGTATCTGCTAGTAAGATTATTAAATAAATTTATAAATTTCTGATTCTCAGACATTGAAAATGAAAAGCAGTCATGATGTGCTGAAGGATCCAAAACTGAGCTCACAACCAGTTGTTGAAACTACAACTGCATTGGTGAAGGTGAACTGATAATATAGTTGTTGTCTCCAAGAACCTTAAATGCAGTTAAACTGTAAGCATTTCTTGGGGGTAGGGGTAGCAAATGATAGTAATCTTCAAGATGAAAGACCATAAGCAGTACCCTGCCTTATGGCAAATTGTCATTCAAGAGAAATTAGCTAGTGCTGCATTTTGCCTCCTCCCCCCCCCACCACCCCCTCTTGGGGTGAGAATAAAGTGAAACATGACTAAATGGTCTACATCGGTTGACTGTCTTAGTTTCCAAAGATCTGCAAAATGACGGTCTCTGCTTCAGTCAATTTTGTTTTTCATGGGTCTCATGAAATGAAAGATGCAGCTTTTGTTTTAAGGCCTTACTGAGTATGTTGCAGATTTGAAATAGAAAGTGGAATTGTGTTGTAAAGAAGCCCCCCAAATGGATTCCACATTTATCTGCTTAAACTTGTAATAGGACAACTCAATGGTGTGAAAAAAAAAAGTTTTCCAATTCCTGTAAAGCACGTTTCTTAGGCTTAAGACGGCCTTTTACGTGACTTTGTATGTCCAAGGATATGAAAATTCGCTCTTGGGCTGAAAATACAGGCAATTTTCGGGGGAGGATCTAGCGGGGATTGAGCGAAACGTCCAGTGTTCTTTAATCGAAACCACGAAATGTACAACTTAAACGATAAAAGCGATGAACTGGATGAAAAGCGTGCGGCTGCAACAAACAAAATAAATTACAAATTATGAACGAATACAATAAGGAGGCCCGGTGGCCTCATGGTTAGTGCGCTCGGCTCCTGAGTGAGCGGTCCTGGTTCAAGCCCTGGCCGGTGACATTGTGTCGTGTTCTTGGGCAAGACACTTTACTCTCGCAGTGTCTCTCTCTAGGGAGTAGGGGTAGCCCTTCCCTGGTCGGGGACATTGTGTCGTGTTCTTGGGCAAGACACTTTACTCTCGCAGTGTCTCTCTCTAGGGAGTAGGGGGTAGCCCTGCCCTGGTCGGGGACATTGTGTCGTGTTCTTTAACTCTCGCGGTGCCTCTCTCTAGGGGGTAGGGGGTAGCTCTGC
>JAHPZR010047803.1:17500-20657 GCA_019787425.1 Platygyra sinensis
CCAGGTATGCCAATTGTTTGTTTTGGATATCCAATGAGTCACACTGAAGAAACAGCTCTCTTTGTGAGTGGCAATGTCGCTGGTTCCAAGAGAACCTTAGCAGGTCATTCAATGATTGTATTGAATTGTGCACTCAACTCTGGTAATTCAGGTGGCCCAGTACTGTGCTGGGTCAATGGTAAATTGAAGGTGGTTGGTGTTGCAACACAGAAGCATTTCAAAGAGATTTTAAAATTTGAGGAGATTGAAACAATTGAGAAAATACGGGAATCACTGCAAACCTGCACCATTCCTGATGTGCCAGATTATTGCATAAAATCACTCTCTGACTTTTACTTTGGAGGTTTAGTTACATCAACATTATTGCAAACTTCATTTTTACTGACATTAAAACTGTATGATGCCTTGGAAACACATTCTCAGTTTAATTTAAGTAATGCCTTACCAGCAAAATTGGTGGTTGACTTCATCAATGACTCTATGGATCAATATACTGGAGAGCATAAAGAGGAGTTGGCTGAAGTAGTTGAACTTGCCAAGGACACTGTTAATACTTTATAGTCTGTTCATAATGTTCTATAATGAACAGTGGAGGCACATATCTGAAGATAAGAGACGTCATCAACTTTCATTGTTTAAAAGCCCTTTTTAGAAGTGAAGTTGTAGATGATTTTAAAGTAAATTGTACAGCTGCTGACCTACTGTTATGATTAATAATACACATGAAAACAATTACTTGATTCTGATTGGCTGAGAGCAGTGCAGTTCAAGTGTAACACCGGTGCAAAAAGTGTTACACCAGTGCAAACTACTCATTGTAATTCTGGATTATGATTTGCAGAAAGACAAGGAGAAATTTTTTAGGCCAATAATATCATGTAAAGCAATGACAAAAATTTTGTACGGAAACCTTGAAAAAAGTTTTCTCCAATTTGAAAACGATGCCTTCAAGCAACATCTTTCAGCACTTTTTCTGCGCGAAATTTTTCATGTTTGTATTATTTTTCTCATTAAATTTGAAATTAATTTGCACTGGTGAGTTTTTCAAAAAGCTGAAATTGCACTCGCTAAAGTGGCTCATGCAATTTCAGCTGTTTGAAATACTCACTAATGCAAATTAGTTCCACATTGAACTCGAAACCCATTTCCAATCCAAGTTATTCTTCAAGAGTCTGTGTGAAGTGTGCGTTAAAAATTTGGAATGCCGTTGAGCTAGCCTGTTTCTTAAAGGCTGATTTAAACTCCGTTGTAGCCGATGTTGAAGCAATTTCTTCCGATGACTGCGAGACTTGACAACGCTGGAAGCGTAAATCGAAATCTTCAACATCCGGAGAAAAACTAAAGTCTGCCAAGACTCCTATTGCAGAACCAGAGAGTCAAGCGTCTGTATTACATAATGACACTGACAACAGCTTGTTTCTGTTCAGAGTAAAATCGTCTGGCGTTAGACAGAGTAAAATCTATAAGTCACTGTTGGGCATTAAAAGGTTAAAGAACTGATTTTCAACAGTTTAAGTTTCTCCGAGATGATCGCGTCTTGATGATCGGGATCACAGATCCGCGCCATTGCATGACTTGCAACGCTTGTCTTTGTTATGCTTCGCGTGAAACTTATTACGCGTTATTTACCCTTCTGTCAACTATCTGTCATCAGGCACAAATTGACCAATCAGGTACCCCGTTGCTGGGCTGACGGAGGGTTTGAAAACATAAAAAGAGTCTGCAGACGGTTTTTTCTCGTCTCACCTTCTTCCCCCCACTCGGCCATACCACCCTGTCTCGCTGCCTTCTCTACATGGCCAACGCCACTGTTTGCGTTCACGATGACTAAACGCTCGTCCTAGTGACCCTTAGAGAAAAAACCGGCTGCCAGAGCGGACTATTTATAGATTGACTGCTGTCATCACAATTTTATCTTAATTTGCTATTTTTGTAATCCAGGCTTGTGCATGCAATGTGAATTATCATACTTCCAAGGTGCAAAAACAACACCGCTGTAATGATATTAATCTTTTATGTTATAGTTTTGTAATTTTTTCAAATCCTTTTAGTGTGGCAAAGGAAATATAACAATAAATTAGACATCAGGGTCACAAACCATGTCTTCAGTGTTTGTAGATACACTTTTTCATTTCTTTCTGTCAGTGTTGGTGGGAGGTTTGTTGGTCCTCCAGGTACAGTAATCTGGGTTTGAGCCCTGACTAGGGGTTTTGTTCTTGGGCAAGACTGTTTGCTTGTGGGGTAACCCTACATCCCATCCAGAGGGGAGAAGAAATGAGTATAATCCAAACATGAGCTTTGTGAATGGCACACCAGTTTTAAATGGCATTTGTTTACAGTATATGCTATAATAGCGAAAGATACAGGTTTGAGCGATTTTGAAGTAAATTAAGGTGATATGCCGGGTAGATGCACGCGACGGTTTGGCGCGCGAATTTTCAAACTTTTTGCAATGATCGAAATCGGAATAATTAGTTACACCTGATCACAAATTTGTTTGGCGGTCTTTCCAGTTTGCGATCTTGCGATCAAGGAACTTCTGCCGGCACAGTATTTCGAGGGTTCAATTGTTAGCCCACACAAATCAACCCTTGTTCTACAAAAAATATTAGCAAGGGTTATGCTAATCACGATTGTTGATTTTTTATTATCTTCATGTGATGTCGTTACATGGAAAGCTGGTCGCCGTCGAGTCACGTTGGCTTCTAAATTTTTTCTTTCTAAACTCGAACGATGACCTAGATGCGGTCCTCAGCACTGATTTTGGGGAACAGCGGTGTTTAAAATTCCTAATAAGACAGTTTGTAATTTGTTCCGTGGCCGATAGGAAATGGTTCGTTGCCTGTGGTTTCTGTGGTGTGAAGATCTCGCATGTGATTGGTTGCAACACAATAAACATTCCAGACATATTTTAGGTGTTCACGGTAGTATAATCAGCACTGTAATAACTCTGGCCTGGGACTATAGTGCAGTACAGTTGTACCCCGGCGGCGGGGGGGGGGGGGGGTACTTGGGTCAATTTTTGCTGGGTATGTGCCGCTGGCCTCTCAGAACCCCTACCCCATTATAGTCTATTCTGTGACCAATTACAGACCCCATCTTAGTCACTTTTGGGCAAATGTAATTTTCGCGATCCCAACTTAATCACTTTCTGATA
>JAHPZR010047804.1:0-12500 GCA_019787425.1 Platygyra sinensis
TTTGGATAAAAAAGGTGGAATTCAAGTTCCCTGAAGGCATGTCGTAAAAAGTATTGAAGAAATTCAAGATGAATTTCGTCTCCATGACATTTGGCGCATAAAAAATCCAAATCAAAAGAGTTTTCACCTGGGCTCGTTGTTCTCCTTTTATATTTTGTAGATTAGATTACTGGTTGATCTCGGATAAATTGCATGATTTAGTTACAAATGTGGATATTTTGCCCTCGATCAAATCAGACCATTCTGCAATACTTCTAGAACTCGAAGAAATTAAGGAAAATAACAGAGGTCCTGGCTATCGGAAATTGAATACAGCGCTACTGGCGAATGAAGAATATAAAAAGATGATCAATGATAAATTGCCTATTTGGCTTGAGGAAGCAAAGGATCTGAAAGACCGAAGATCAATTTGGGATTGGATAAAATTTAATATTAGAACCGATTCTATTATTTCCTCAAAACGTTTATCACAAATTCGACAACAACGTGAAAGAGAATTAACAAACAAATATCAAGAATCATTAGCTGCCTTTCAAGATAATCCCTGTGAATTACAATGGAAAGATATAAAAGCGAGCTTGGATTATTTAATGTATGACAAAAAAATTGAAGGTTTAATTGTATGGGCAAGGGCACGATGGCACGAACACGGAGAAAAGAACAGTTAATATTTTTTAAATTGGAAGAAACGTAACCATATTAAGAAACACATTAGTGGAGTTATCTCCACCGATCCACTCTCGATAATGAACGCACAAAAGCAATTCTACGCTAAGCTGTACAGCAGTTCTAAAACAAAGTTAGACACTCCAGATGCAGCATTATTCTTTGAAAATCCAAACTTGTTAAAGTTGTCAAATGAAGCAAGTGAGAAATGCGAAGGAAAAATTACAATGGAAGAATGTCAAAACATTATTAAAACATTCCAACTAGGTAAAACTCCTGGAAATGATGGTCTACCAATTGAATTCTATAATGTGTTTTGGTCATCAATTGGTAAAATGGTGGTCGAAAGCTTTTAACGAGGCTCGTGAAGAGGGAGAAATGTCAAACTCACAAAGGCAAGGTGTCATTACACTTATCGAAAAAACAGGTAAAGACAGAACCCATCTTGAGAATTGGAGACCGATTTCACTCACTAATGTTGACGCTAAAATAGCATCCAAAGTAATAGCAACACGAATTACCGGTACTAAAATTTTACCAGAGATAATTCACATCAATCAGACTGGATATGTTTCAGGTCGATACATAAGGGAAGCAGCTAGATCAATTGAAGGCTTCGGTGGAAAAAGGGCGTTAGGTTTTTTACTCAAAAATGAAATTTATCAAAAACGCTCCAAATTTCGCATGCAGTTTTGTTTAGGTGCGTTAGACAATGTTCTGCATGATTTTTTGCTGAAGTTTGTTTCGTTTTCGAGATATTACGTATGCAAAAAACCCTGTATTTGTTGTCACGTCAGCACGTGACCGCAAAGACGGTAATTTCACTTAAAATCCAGCAAAATATTGATCTTTGCAACGTGTAACCTCAAAAAATGTTGATGTCAGGTTAAAACCGTTAAAACTTTTATTTCACGTTAATGTGCGACCGCAAAGACGTTGATTTCACTCAAATTACAGCCAAATGTTAATTTCACGCAATGTGCAAGCTAGACAATGTTGATATCAGGTCATTTACAGAGACTTAAAATTTTGATTTGACATTATCACGCCACCGCAAGGACTTAAACCGTTAGGGTTTTACTTAGGGTTAGGGTTACCGCTCGAAACTAGGGCTAGCGTTGAAGGGTTAGGGTTACGGAACAAGGTTAGGCTTAGAGTTAACGCTTAGGGCTACCGCTTGAATCTAGGGTTACCGCTTGAAATAGGGTTACCGCTTGAAACTAGGGTTACGGAACAAGGTTGGGCTTAGAGTTAACGCTTAGGGTTACCGCTTGAAACTAGGGTTACGGAACAAGGTTAGGCTTAGAGTTAACGTTTAGTGTTACGCTTGAAACTAGGGTTAGCGTTGAAGGGTGAGGGTTATTGCCTAGGGTTAGCACTAGCGCTTCATTGTTAGGGTTAGCGCTTCGGATAACGTTAGAGTTAAGGTCAGGACGCGTTAGGGTTAGTGCAGTGTTAGGCCAAGGAAAACAATCAAGATGTAACCTTAAAAAAATGTTGATTTCAGGTTTTTAAAACCGTTAAAATTGTGATTTCACATTATCACGCGACCGCCAAGACGTTAATTTCACTCAAATTACAGCCAAATGTTCACTTTACGCGATTTCACGTTAAGGCATGACGGCAAGGATGTTGATTTCACTTCAAATCCAGCAAGCTGTTCATTTCACCCAGCACGTAAACTCGAAAACGGCGATTTCGTGCCTAAATAGGTTAACACTTCTGTCAGTTATGACAGAGAAGTGTCTTCAGAAAAATTTTTACGACAAGATCACTGAAATTAAAAAACAAATGCATCAGTGGAGCTGGAGAGGCCTCTTTATTTGGTAAAGTATCAATCATTAAAGGTCTTCTCCCTAAATTGGTATATATATTTTCTATCCTCTCACCTCCCTCGGATTTCATTTTGTTGATTCAAGCGATAATATATAAATTCTTGTGGAAAGGCCCTGATAAAGTAGCCAGGAGAGCTGCAATTAATAGTTCTGACTACACTGTATGGGGGGTTGAATATTACTGATCTAGAGACTTCAATTAAGTCTCTTCGATTAGCATGGATTTTTGAAAATTTTTAACCCTCAACTGTCTCCATGGAAAAGCTATCTCAGACATTTGCTCACACCTTATGGAGGTTTCTTCTTTTTTCATTGCAACCATAATATTAATGACTATCATATTAATTCGACTTTTTATTTAGAAATGCTTCAGTGGTGGTCTGAATTTCGCTCAAATTTTTCAACGGATTCTAAAGTTTATGACTCTATAATTTGGAATAATTGCAATATAAAGATAGACAGCAAACCAATCTGTTGTCATAATTATATGAATGCTGGGGTAATTTTTATCAACGATTTCATGTATTCTCGGAACAACGTTGAATCCTTTAACATAGCACAGAACAAGGGGTTAATTGGCTCAAATTACTTGACGTGGTCTGCTGTTCGTTGCGCTGTGCCAAACTATTTAAGGAATCTCACTGTCGAAAGAAACGTTTTAAATACACTTGAATTAAAATGTGGTAACAAAGATTTTGATCCTCTTAGAGCAAGAGTAAAAACTTTTATGTTTCTCTCATTAAAGGAAAAGCCAAACATTCAAGAGGTTTCGATAAACTAATGTCAGATTTTAATTTAAGTGAAGAAGAGACTCGAAAAGCGTTTGTCCTGGCAAAATCAGTTGCTCTTGAAACATTTGTACAATGTTTTCTGTTCAAAATTTTAAACGACATTTTGTTTTTGAATACCCGATTAGCTAAAATTGGACAGATTCAAAGTGATCTTTGTTCGTTTTGTCAGACCTCTCCAGAAACATTAGAACATTTCTTTTATCGATGCTCCTTCTCAACAGAATTTTGGACTAAATTTGAAAACTTTTGGCTAACAGTAGCTGGGAAGCAAATAAAACTGGATTATATTAACATTATTTAAGCAATAGACCACAAGCTTCTATGGTTTATAGGCTGATAAACCACGCGGGATGTTGATAGAACACGAGCAGAATTTGTAAATCACGAGCCGCAGGCGAGTGATTTACGAATTCTTCGAGTGTTCTACCAACATCCCAAGTGGTTTATCAGCCTATAAACCATAGAAACTTGTGGTCTATTGCTTTTATATAATAACTGAGAAGACGCGCGATTTTTCCATGGGTTTACCGGCACAATAAACCATAGCTGATTGACCAATCAGAGCGCGCGCATTGATTTTGTTATTGTATAAATTAGGAATATTAGATCAGAGATCTAACCTGCTCAACTACTTCATCATTCTAGGTAAACTTTATTTATGGAATTGCCGCAAAAATAAACAAGTCCCCCTCTTTTTGCCTTTCGAAGATGTAGTCAAGAGAAAATATGTAATTGAAAAGCTTATAGCCTCTCAAAGCATCTCAAACTTAAAATATTTTCAGGCAAAATGGAACCTTGTTTTGAATAATAATCCAGTTTTTTTTTGTAAAGGAGTAAGTGCTGCTTGTGTAATTAAAGGCGGGTAAAATGTAGAGTAAGATTTGTATTATCAGTTGTGTAGGCAAAGTATCTGTAGTGTTTGTAATCGTAGTGTAAGTAACGATTGTATTGTAAGTTTAATTAAATACTATTGTATTACTTGTTTCAGCAATTACTGAGTTACACAAATTACATCCGACTTTCCAGTCTAACTACTTACTTTCTCCAAAGGTACAAGTATTATAGCACAATAAATCTTGATGACTCAACACTTTTCGTAAAACACCTACAAGAAATTGACAACTAAAACAAGCAAGTAAAACTATCCACCTTTAATTTGTTGTTTTCAAAGACCCATGCAAATATAATAATTTTTTATGACTTTAAGAGCAAATGTAATGTTACTGCAAATTGACCCAACTTGTTTGATATTAATCAGTTATAACTCCTTGATTACTATTATTGACTCCCACTATGTTAGGTTAACAATATTAAAGCAAACATCAATTAAACAGCAATGGGATGGAAATGTCAAACATAATTATTTGGCAACAAAGCATGACATGCGCCTATCCTGCACATGTGTATGTAATGCCTGCCACCTAATTTACTCCAGGCCACACTAGAAACAGATTGAAAACTGTTGTTAACTTCCCTTGAATTGTTTTGGTAGGAATGTTGACAGAGTTCTTACCTTGCAGAGAAGTTCTGTAGTCGCACAGCTGTTTTTATTCTGTTGAAAATGACACAGTGTTAGTCAGTCACCAAGGAGTTACAACTTTAGAAATAAACAGGTTGGCTCTAAACTTATGTAAAACATATACGTTTGCTCTTAGCTTAGTCAAAATTTAAACTGTTTTTGCGAACAAAGCAGCAATAAGAGATCGAAAATAAGAAAGATTTGCTTTTTCGCATTGGCTTTATTTATCAGTCTAATGCGTCATGAGAATATTAAATTCCTTACACTGAAATTGTATATTGCTAACATTTCAATATAGCTTCTTAGGCCTGAAATCAGAACAAGTCACTTCAATGAAAGGAATCGATCGGCAGTCATTATAATCTGTGGCCATTAACAAGTGATATTTTCCTACACAGAACGAATATCTACTTAGTAACCTAAATACTAGCAGCTCTCATTGAGAAGTGAGTGCTGCCGTTAGGTGTTTTTGAATGCAAATACGACAATGAGAATTTCAACAAAAATACAACTTATTTTATTTGCAAAATGTCATGGTTACATACAGTACAGGTCAAAGGGATTGCAGCACCTACACGCGCGTAAAATGCGTGTAGTCTGCGTGTAGTATTCATGGACAGTGCGTGGGCAGTGCGTGGACAGTGCGTGGGCAGTGTGTGTAATTTCACCAGTATGCGTGTATTTAAACTGGAAGAGGAAGCCTTTGTTATTCATACACGCATTTGCGTGTATGAATTAATAACGAGCTCATGTATGAATAACAAATGAGCACCTAAGAACCAAATCTTCTTTTGTAATCCGTAACAGCCCGCACTTCTGCTTAACGTCGAAACTTAATTCTTAGAGATCTCTGAATTTCGTTTACATTTACGTTAAAAGACGAACGACGTATGTCGCAATGTAAATGCGCACAAAATGCCATTTCACCCCTGTTCCTTCGAACAACAATGAAATAGATACTCGCATACTCTCTCTTAATTTCCTAATTGCCATCACTTCTGTTTAAATAGCGAAGAATCGAAACTTTTATAGCAAAATCTAAGCTTTTGTTCACATTTTTCAATTCATCAGATTCGTGTCTAACTTTCTGACAACAGGTTTATATTGTACTTTGCGACCCGCAATGTTTTCACCGGACTCGTTCGACCATTCGGCTTAAATTACTATTGGTGATATTCACGTGACTTCAATAAAATTCAAACTACAACACTTTTGATTTTGCTAAAATTTTATTTCATGATTTGCAAGAGCAGCTGAAAACTACTTTTCATACAAATTTCCGCTCCAAATGGGTTCTTTGTTTTGTGATGGACCCGGCCGACGCTTGAATTGTGTGGTTCCAGAAAATATCCATACCCCCCCCCCCCCACGGAGGGTTTTTTTTCAGTTTGAGCCCCCACCCCCCCGGACTTTCCGTTCCGGAGGGCTTCACGTTATTCCCCCCCACCCCCTGGAATTTCCAAGATTTTTCCACTTGGTCCCCCTACCCCCAGGAAATTCCAAATCCACAAATAAAGAGACTTCATTACTTTATTTTGATCTACTTAGAGCCGAAATGAAATTTAGTTGCGGCCAATTATAGTTACACTTCAGATGACGACGTAAAGCGGCATATTTTTCACGTAAGAGATTTGGCCACACCACACTTGCTATTTCATGGAACATTATTTAAGGAGATATTCACTAGGTAAGGAACAAAATTGCTGGATGAGGCTGTGAGATTTAATTTTCCTAACAACGACCGTGGAAAGTTCTAGATGTATGAATAGACGCTCTGATCTCGCTTTCTCTCTTTTGAAATGATCAAACTATAAACAACTGAGCTTATTAACACTCTACAGTCGTGGCAGCTCACCTTTCGTTTGCTCAAATTGAAAGAAGTTTCCACTCAAAAAATATCCAAGAAAGAACTGAAAGTTGACGGTATTGTTCACGTTTTGTAACCTTGTCGTAGTTTTTTAATTTATGCACAGTCGAAACAAGATTACTTTGTACGCGCAAGCTATGTTATTACATCATTCTTATTTTTGCTGTCAAAGTGGAACTCGGGAAAATAACTCAATGCTAATCTCCACGATATTTCTGTATGTTGCAGGTGTAATTTTTATCTTGTATTATGTGTGAACAGTACTGTTTATAAATATTATTTTTCATGTGTGGAGCCTTGAAGTGACTTCGCTTATCAGCGGGAATCATAAGTCGTCACGCAACATGTTTTTTAAAACAGCTGTTTGTCAAATATCGCTTACGTAAACTTGCCTTTCACCAGGAATACTTCGATAAAGTTATACGCTTTGATAGTAAATTTCACGCCTTAGAATTTTTTTAACTTGTCACACATTTCATTTGTAAAACATACTTTTGAAGTTCAATCCGGTAACTAAACAACCAAATGAAATCTTCGCTGTATCTCGTGGCCGTTCACGGTTACTCATTTCCGTGCGTTTTCTTAATACGACCAATCTTAGGGGACTGGGAACAATATTTTTCTAGTCGGCCATTTTGTTTTTATCGATATTGAACGTGCTGCTCAGAGGTGTGCCTCAGTGGTGTATGTGTCGTCTGGCGCTGGAATAATAATAGGAAATATATGACAAGGAATCCTATGTCTTTTTCTACGGATAGAACTTTTCGTTTTCTTGGTTACCTGAATCAATTGGAAAAATACGTAAGTGTTTATTCGATCGCATTTCAAACCCTCTGGAAAGAAAAACTCTTTATGTACCCCCTTCCCCTTTGGAAATTTGTCTCTTTTAGACCCCCCTACCCCTAGGAAATTCCGTGACCCTCCGTGGGGGGGGGGGGGGGTATGGATATTTTCTAGAACCACACATTTCTAAGCTTTTCCGTGACGTGGCATTTACATGACGGCCGAAAGAGCTGTAATGTTGGTTTAAATAGTGACTTATTTCGGGGAATTTGACTATCTGAACTTTTCGTGTATTTCAAAAAAGTATTGATGTACATTATGTATCCTCAAGAGATAACTTTAACATTAAGAAGTAACTATTGGTGTAGCTAAAGCTTTTGTCGGGATTATGCTTGTAGTAACTGCTAAAAGTGGAAAAGAAATATATTGGTTAACAAAAACGGAAGGTGTGACGAATAACACTGTCTAACGCAACATGTAATAATAAGGGCTTTTTAACTGATTCTTAGAACGATTCTAATCAATAATGATTTAGATGTGCATATACAAGCGAAAACTAACGATAGAAAAGTCCAACGTTTCAGCGACATCTTGGCGCCATTGTCAAGGGAAACTAAATTAAAAATGCGATTACGAGAGTAACTAAGAGTCCAGCGTCATTAATTTGCATAAGTTAAACAAAGACCTTGGCGCGAATTGAGTCTGATTGTACATTTAGGCACGGTCGTAATTGTTTAATGAGTAACATCTCATTAACGAGACAATCAAACTTGTTCTGGCATTTTTTCAACACCTTAAAACAACTGTGAAGGTCATCCGGAATCCTGCCTGGGTGTCACTTGAGCTCCAGGTTAATGTCCAACCAGTGTTTACGAGCCGCAAGATTGCCCATGAGTTCCCGACAAACGAACCAAAGCCTCAGCTCATTGATCAACAATGTGTTGTTTATAATTTCAAGTGTGACCAGTGCGATGCTGGTTATGTCGGATACACCCGTGGACATCTGTTTGTACGCGTCGACGGACATAGAAGCAAGACCTCGTCAGTTCGTAAGCACTATGATAATAGACACCCAGGCAGGATTCCGGATGACCTTCACAGTTGTTTTAAGGTGTTGAAAAAATGCCAGAACAAGTTTGATTGTCTCGTTAATGAGATGTTACTCATTAAACAATTACGACCGTGCCTAAATGTACAATCAGACTCAATTCGCGCCAAGGTCTTTGTTTAACTTATGCAAATTAATGACGCTGGACTCTTAGTTACTCTCGTAATTGCATTTTTAATTTAGTTTCCCTTGACAATGGCGCCAAGATGTCGCCGAAACGTCGGACTTTTCTATCCTTTGAACGATTAGTGACACTTTTTTTTGTCTATCTAGCGCAACATGAAAATAAACTAAATGCTTGGTGTAACAACAGTTTCTACATGTACAACGGCAATTACGGGTTCATGAACTAATCCTTAGAACAATTAGTGACAGTGACACTGTGTAACGCAACGTGTAAACAGCAGTTCCATTCCCAGCGAATTTCGTGCATGTGAATCAAATAGGTACAAAAATCTGATTTTTTTGATAACAGCCATCACATAACCATCAAGCACTACTATTACATTTGAACTATCCGAAAATGCATTTATCAAAACCTGGTTCAGTGAGCAAAATGGCCCATCGCCACAAAATGAGCGATCAAATGCGCCCTTGATAAAATTTGTTTTAGTTTAAACGGTACTCAACATTGTTCTACGAGGTTGCCACCTCCGGCAACTCCTCTATTGAAAGACTATTGTCATCGGGCACCATTTTATTGGTCAGTGCAAGTAAATATATGCGATCTCCAAGACATAAGATGTCATCAATATTTGTTTGTGTCCATAAATCGACCGAATTCGATCGATTGAAAAGCAAAGCTGCAAGTGACATAAATGCACACTGTCGACCTCTAGAATGCTCACTGAAAGCTTCATGACCTTGATGAATGATTCCTCGAATAGAAGTAATCATAACAGGTCAGCATAAAGTGCCAAAACTCGGCAACATTCCCGTATAACCCCATACATTTATTATGCATACAGTTCTTTGTTTTACTTGACAATAGCGGAAACAATAGCGCTCCTTTGAGAGTTATTCGCTTTGAATAACTTAAAATTTTACCTTTTTTTTCTCTAAGTGTCGCATACTTTTAGACTTTTTTTTCCCGAATTTTCCGTCAAAAATACTGAAAAACGAAGCGATTTCTTGGAGACTTAGAAAAAAATTTCGAAATTAAAAGACCTTAACATCTAAAGTACGCAAAACGGAAATGTAACATCACAATTTAGGACGCATTTACCGTGTTTTTAAACAGAACGCAGGCTTAGAACTGCTTATAATAATAGCGATTTCGACCATTGCGCTAGTTCAAAAATGCGTATAAAAAAGTGTTTTAGGCCTAAGCAAAGGCTGCTTGCGGTTAGCTATAAACTGTTGATCGGGTCAGTTACTATTTTAATCATTTTGTAAATGATATCGAAGTGAAATAAAATTCTTGCTTACCTTCATCGTGTCATTCCGCGTTTTAACCCATTGATTTCCTTCCTCAAATTTAGTCCCATGCGTTGCAACTGTGTATTTTGTTTCTTTCCTTCATGTAGTGGCGATCAGATCACGAACAGTTCATACAGGAACAATTTACGCATCTTTGCGTACTCACATAGAAGTCGGCGATGTGCTTGATAATGTTTCCAAATGGATCGTCTCCATAGTGTTGACGCAACAACCATTCCCGTAGATAGCTTTCGGAGAGATCTTTGGATGTTCTTTGTTTGACTCCCGTCCATGTATTTTCAGTGCGCATTAACGCCATGTCATTGCAGCTTCTTCTTGGACATCGCAATTCGTATCCATCTCGCGAAGGATCTCGTCGTCTCCACCTCCATGCATTGCTAGAATTTTCCCGCGGACACTTTATTGACGACGCCACCAGGTTGTTTTCCTTGTACCACTGTATGCACTGGTCGTGATCCGCCAAAATTTTGCAGAGTTTAACGAAATTCATTGTAGACCTTGATGTGTACGTAACTAAGAGTACTGCTGAAGTCGAGGGAAATAAATCATTCTCTTCCCCTTTTATTCACCAGGGACCCACAAATGCGATGCATGTTTTCGTGCAGCGTGCAACATGCGTTAAACACTTGAATAAGTAAATTGTCATGCAAATTTTTGGAAATGCAAACGGTTTAGGTAAAATATAAATTATTTTTGGAGGGATATTGCTCAACTGAACCTCGTAGTGTAGTGGTGTACAAGAGAGACTGATAGGCGAGATGTATGCTAGAGGTAAGTGGTTCGAGACCTGATAGGGTACAAGAAGAAAAGGAAAAAAATGCGCAAGGAGCCTGGGTGATATAGAGAAGAAAAAAGAGAGAAGAACGGAGCTAGGGGAAGAAGAAAATCGGCGAAAACAGAGCGCGCAATAGCCCGCAACAGCGCGCAATCAAATCCTCTTTTATTCATACGGTAAGTAGTTATTATCAATGTATATATTCAATACCTTAGGGACTTTCTATTGTCTTCAAAAACAAAAGAGCGCATACATAATTAATGATTCTGCATGCATAATAAATGTATGGGGTTATACGGAAATCTTTCCCCAAAACTCACCTGTAAACAGCGAAACCTTGACCCTGATCAACTGTATTTTATCACTTGCTGCGAGCGAGCGAGCACAGCGATTTTCCGCTGAGCAAGCACATGTACAATTTTTACTTATATGACAGCTGCTGATTGGCTAGACTGCGCCATATAACAGTGATTTCTGATTGGTTGTTTTCTTAATGCGAACGATAGGTCGAACGAACACAAAATTTCTCGATGGTTATATGAAAGCTGCCTATCGGCAGCAATTAGAATCCCATGGCCACTGCCGAGCGACTAACGAAACAGTGATTCCGTTCACGCGAACTGAATTATTCTCAGTAGTAAAATGTTCTTTTAAATAACCAGCGGTCTCGTTTAGAGCTTTCATCTAAGGTGATATGCTAAACTTCTATAATCACGTCCACTGATACAATGGAAAACCGACTCCCTGAGTAGAAAGCTGTTGTCCGATCAGAGTCTGTAAGAATCACGATCAGAAGCACTCAAGCGAAACGTTTCATCCGGGACCCATGATCCAAATGACAATCTATCACGCTAACCTTGGCTGTTTTCCAGGCTTCCCCCGTGCCCGTGGGATAGTTCGTATGGTTTTTGTAGCCGGTTTGGTCGGGTTTCCCTCGGTGTAAGAACCTGTGAACTTTTTCTTTGTTTTGTAACTATTGTTTAGGGTTAGGCTATTGTGTTGACTTCTTTGTTTCTTTGTTTTAACGTCACTTGTGAGTTTCACAGGTTCTTACACCGAGGGTAGAAGCCGTTTGGGTCTCTCAATTAGCTTTTGCACTCTAGTCTTGAATAGGGTGGGGTTTTTTGTTTTTTAGTTTCATCATTATCACAAGACTATCTAGAAACATACGTTAATTTTTGCAAGGACAACCGTGACGAAGTAGAAGCACCGGATGCTCTCGCCGTAGAAGCTCTAAATCACTATAAGTTGATGTGAATAACAGTATGAAAGCACAAGGGCTGACTAAAACAGAATATACAGACCTCGTTCCTGAGGGCCTTTTTCCCTGGCTTGGGTCCCAAGCCAGGGAAAAAGGCCCTCAGGAACGTGGTCTGTATATTCTGTTTTAGTCAGCCCTTGTGCTTTCATACTGTTATTCACATCAACTTATACTGATTTAGAGCTTCTACGGCGAGAGCATCCGGTGCTTCTACTTCGTCACGGTTGTCCTTGCAAAAATTAACGTATGTTTCTAGATAGTCTTGTGATAATGATGAAACTAAAAAACAAAAAACCCCACCCTATTCAAGACTAGAGTGCAAAAGCTAATTGAGAGACCCAAACGGCTTCTACCCTCGGTGTAAGAACCTGTGAAACTCACAAGTGACGTTAAAACAAAGAAACAAAGAAGTCAACACAATAGCCTAACCCTAAACAATAGTTACAAAACAAAGA
>JAHPZR010047804.1:17500-23555 GCA_019787425.1 Platygyra sinensis
CAATACCGTCAACTTTCAGTTCTTTCTTGGATATTTTTTGAGTGGAAACTTCTTTCAATTTGAGCAAACGAAAGGTGAGCTGCCACGACTGTAGAGTGTTAATAAGCTCAGTTGTTTATAGTTTGATCATTTCAAAAGAGAGAAAGCGAGATCAGAGCGTCTATTCATACATCTAGAACTTTCCACGGTCGTTGTTAGGAAAATTAAATCTCACAGCCTCATCCAGCAATTTTGTTCCTTACCTAGTGAATATCTCCTTAAATAATGTTCCATGAAATAGCAAGTGTGGTGTGGCCAAATCTCTTACGTGAAAAATATGCCGCTTTACGTCGTCATCTGAAGTGTAACTATAATTGGCCGCAACTAAATTTCATTTCGGCTCTAAGTAGATCAAAATAAAGTAATGAAGTCTCTTTATTTGTGGATTTGGAATTTCCTGGGGGTAGGGGGACCAAGTGGAAAAATCTTGGAAATTCCAGGGGGTGGGGGGGAATAACGTGAAGCCCTCCGGAACGGAAAGTCCGGGGGGGTGGGGGCTCAAACTGAAAAAAAACCCTCCGTGGGGGGGGGGGGGTATGGATATTTTCTGGAACCACACAATTCAAGCGTCGGCCGGGTCCATCACAAAACAAAGAACCCATTTGGAGCGGAAATTTGTATGAAAAGTAGTTTTCAGCTGCTCTTGCAAATCATGAAATAAAATTTTAGCAAAATCAAAAGTGTTGTAGTTTGAATTTTATTGAAGTCACGTGAATATCACCAATAGTAATTTAAGCCGAATGGTCGAACGAGTCCGGTGAAAACATTGCGGGTCGCAAAGTACAATATAAACCTGTTGTCAGAAAGTTAGACACGAATCTGATGAATTGAAAAATGTGAACAAAAGCTTAGATTTTGCTATAAAAGTTTCGATTCTTCGCTATTTAAACAGAAGTGATGGCAATTAGGAAATTAAGAGAGAGTATGCGAGTATCTATTTCATTGTTGTTCGAAGGAACAGGGGTGAAATGGCATTTTGTGCGCATTTACATTGCGACATACGTCGTTCGTCTTTTAACGTAAATGTAAACGAAATTCAGAGATCTCTAAGAATTAAGTTTCGACGTTAAGCAGAAGTGCGGGCTGTTACGGATTACAAAAGAAGATTTGGTTCTTAGGTGCTCATTTGTTATTCATACATGAGCTCGTTATTAATTCATACACGCAAATGCGTGTATGAATAACAAAGGCTTCCTCTTCCAGTTTAAATACACGCATACTGGTGAAATTACACACACTGCCCACGCACTGTCCACGCACTGCCCACGCACTGTCCATGAATACTACACGCAGACTACACGCATTTTACGCGCGTGTAGGTGCTGCAATCCCTTTGACCTGTACTGTATGTAACCATGACATTTTGCAAATAAAATAAGTTGTATTTTTGTTGAAATTCTCATTGTCGTATTTGCATTCAAAAACACCTAACGGCAGCACTCACTTCTCAATGAGAGCTGCTAGTATTTAGGTTACTAAGTAGATATTCGTTCTGTGTAGGAAAATATCACTTGTTAATGGCCACAGATTATAATGACTGCCGATCGATTCCTTTCATTGAAGTGACTTGTTCTGATTTCAGGCCTAAGAAGCTATATTGAAATGTTAGCAATATACAATTTCAGTGTAAGGAATTTAATATTCTCATGACGCATTAGACTGATAAATAAAGCCAATGCGAAAAAGCAAATCTTTCTTATTTTCGATCTCTTATTGCTGCTTTGTTCGCAAAAACAGTTTAAATTTTGACTAAGCTAAGAGCAAACGTATATGTTTTACATAAGTTTAGAGCCAACCTGTTTATTTCTAAAGTTGTAACTCCTTGGTGACTGACTAACACTGTGTCATTTTCAACAGAATAAAAACAGCTGTGCGACTACAGAACTTCTCTGCAAGGTAAGAACTCTGTCAACATTCCTACCAAAACAATTCAAGGGAAGTTAACAACAGTTTTCAATCTGTTTCTAGTGTGGCCTGGAGTAAATTAGGTGGCAGGCATTACATACACATGTGCAGGATAGGCGCATGTCATGCTTTGTTGCCAAATAATTATGTTTGACATTTCCATCCCATTGCTGTTTAATTGATGTTTGCTTTAATATTGTTAACCTAACATAGTGGGAGTCAATAATAGTAATCAAGGAGTTATAACTGATTAATATCAAACAAGTTGGGTCAATTTGCAGTAACATTACATTTGCTCTTAAAGTCATAAAAAATTATTATATTTGCATGGGTCTTTGAAAACAACAAATTAAAGGTGGATAGTTTTACTTGCTTGTTTTAGTTGTCAATTTCTTGTAGGTGTTTTACGAAAAGTGTTGAGTCATCAAGATTTATTGTGCTATAATACTTGTACCTTTGGAGAAAGTAAGTAGTTAGACTGGAAAGTCGGATGTAATTTGTGTAACTCAGTAATTGCTGAAACAAGTAATACAATAGTATTTAATTAAACTTACAATACAATCGTTACTTACACTACGATTACAAACACTACAGATACTTTGCCTACACAACTGATAATACAAATCTTACTCTACATTTTACCCGCCTTTAATTACACAAGCAGCACTTACTCCTTTACAAAAAAAAACTGGATTATTATTCAAAACAAGGTTCCATTTTGCCTGAAAATATTTTAAGTTTGAGATGCTTTGAGAGGCTATAAGCTTTTCAATTACATATTTTCTCTTGACTACATCTTCGAAAGGCAAAAAGAGGGGGACTTGTTTATTTTTGCGGCAATTCCATAAATAAAGTTTACCTAGAATGATGAAGTAGTTGAGCAGGTTAGATCTCTGATCTAATATTCCTAATTTATACAATAACAAAATCAATGCGCGCGCTCTGATTGGTCAATCAGCTATGGTTTATTGTGCCGGTAAACCCATGGAAAAATCGCGCGTCTTCTCAGTTATTATATAAAAGCAATAGACCACAAGTTTCTATGGTTTATAGGCTGATAAACCACTTGGGATGTTGGTAGAACACTCGAAGAATTCGTAAATCACTCGCCTGCGGCTCGTGATTTACAAATTCTGCTCGTGTTCTATCAACATCCCGCGTGGTTTATCAGCCTATAAACCATAGAAGCTTGTGGTCTATTGCTTAAATAATGTTAATATAATCCAGTTTTATTTGCTTCCCAGCTACTGTTAGCCAAAAGTTTTCAAATTTAGTCCAAAATTCTGTTGAGAAGGAGCATCGATAAAAGAAATGTTCTAATGTTTCTGGAGAGGTCTGACAAAACGAACAAAGATCACTTTGAATCTGTCCAATTTTAGCTAATCGGGTATTCAAAAACAAAATGTCGTTTAAAATTTTGAACAGAAAACATTGTACAAATGTTTCAAGAGCAACTGATTTTGCCAGGACAAACGCTTTTCGAGTCTCTTCTTCACTTAAATTAAAATCTGACATTAGTTTATCGAAACCTCTTGAATGTTTGGCTTTTCCTTTAATGAGAGAAACATAAAAGTTTTTACTCTTGCTCTAAGAGGATCAAAATCTTTGTTACCACATTTTAATTCAAGTGTATTTAAAACGTTTCTTTCGACAGTGAGATTCCTTAAATAGTTTGGCACAGCGCAACGAACAGCAGACCACGTCAAGTAATTTGAGCCAATTAACCCCTTGTTCTGTGCTATGTTAAAGGATTCAACGTTGTTCCGAGAATACATGAAATCGTTGATAAAAATTACCCCAGCATTCATATAATTATGACAACAGATTGGTTTGCTGTCTATCTTTATATTGCAATTATTCCAAATTATAGAGTCATAAACTTTAGAATCCGTTGAAAAATTTGAGCGAAATTCAGACCACCACTGAAGCATTTCTAAATAAAAAGTCGAATTAATATGATAGTCATTAATATTATGGTTGCAATGAAAAAAGAAGAAACCTCCATAAGGTGTGAGCAAATGTCTGAGATAGCTTTTCCATGGAGACAGTTGAGGGTTAAAAATTTTCAAAATCCATGCTAATCGAAGAGACTTAATTGAAGTCTCTAGATCAGTAATATTCAACCCCCCATACAGTGTAGTCAGAACTATTAATTGCAGCTCTCCTGGCTACTTTATCAGGGCCTTTCCACAAGAATTTATATATTATCGCTTGAATCAACAAAATGAAATCCGAGGGAGGTGAGAGGATAGAAAATATATATACCAATTTAGGGAGAAGACCTTTAATGATTGATACTTTACCAAATAAAGAGGCCTCTCCAGCTCCACTGATGCATTTGTTTTTTAATTTCAGTGATCTTGTCGTAAAAATTTTTCTGAAGACACTTCTCTGTCATAACTGACAGAAGTGTTAACCTATTTAGGCACGAAATCGCCGTTTTCGAGTTTACGTGCTGGGTGAAATGAACAGCTTGCTGGATTTGAAGTGAAATCAACATCCTTGCCGTCATGCCTTAACGTGAAATCGCGTAAAGTGAACATTTGGCTGTAATTTGAGTGAAATTAACGTCTTGGCGGTCGCGTGATAATGTGAAATCACAATTTTAACGGTTTTAAAAACCTGAAATCAACATTTTTTTAAGGTTACATCTTGATTGTTTTCCTTGGCCTAACACTGCACTAACCCTAACGCGTCCTGACCTTAACTCTAACGTTATCCGAAGCGCTAACCCTAACAATGAAGCGCTAGTGCTAACCCTAGGCAATAACCCTCACCCTTCAACGCTAACCCTAGTTTCAAGCGTAACACTAAACGTTAACTCTAAGCCTAACCTTGTTCCGTAACCCTAGTTTCAAGCGGTAACCCTAAGCGTTAACTCTAAGCCCAACCTTGTTCCGTAACCCTAGTTTCAAGCGGTAACCCTATTTCAAGCGGTAACCCTAGATTCAAGCGGTAGCCCTAAGCGTTAACTCTAAGCCTAACCTTGTTCCGTAACCCTAACCCTTCAACGCTAGCCCTAGTTTCGAGCGGTAACCCTAACCCTAAGTAAAACCCTAACGGTTTAAGTCCTTGCGGTGGCGTGATAATGTCCAAATCAAAATTTTAAGTCTCTGTAAATGACCTGATATCAACATTGTCTAGCTTGCACATTGCGTGAAATTAACATTTGGCTGTAATTTGAGTGAAATCAACGTCTTTGCGGTCGCACATTAACGTGAAATAAAAGTTTTAACGGTTTTAACCTGACATCAACATTTTTTGAGGTTACACGTTGCAAAAGATCAATATTTTGCTGGATTTTAAGTGAAATTACCGTCTTTGCGGTCACGTGCTGACGTGACAACAAATACAGGGTTTTTTGCATACGTAATATCTCGAAAACGAAACAAACTTCAGCAAAAAATCATGCAGAACATTGTCTAACGCACCTAAACAAAACTGCATGCGAAATTTGGAGCGTTTTTGATAAATTTCATTTTTGAGTAAAAAACCTAACGCCCTTTTTCCACCGAAGCCTTCAATTGATCTAGCTGCTTCCCTTATGTATCGACCTGAAACATATCCAGTCTGATTGATGTGAATTATCTCTGGTAAAATTTTAGTACCGGTAATTCGTGTTGCTATTACTTTGGATGCTATTTTAGCGTCAACATTAGTGAGTGAAATCGGTCTCCAATTCTCAAGATGGGTTCTGTCTTTACCTGTTTTTTTCGATAAGTGTAATGACACCTTGCCTTTGTGAGTTTGACATTTCTCCCTCTTCACGAGCCTCGTTAAAAGCTTTCGACCACCATTTTACCAATTGATGACCAAAACACATTATAGAATTCAATTGGTAGACCATCATTTCCAGGAGTTTTACCTAGTTGGAATGTTTTAATAATGTTTTGACATTCTTCCATTGTAATTTTTCCTTCGCATTTCTCACTTGCTTCATTTGACACTTTAACAAGTTTGATTTTCAAAGAATAATGCTGCATCTGGAGTGTCTAACTTTGTTTAGAACTGCTGTACAGCTTAGCGTAGAATTGCTTTTGTGCGTTCATTATCGAGAGTGGATCGGTGGAGATAACTCCACTAATGTGTTTCTTAATATGGTTACGTTTCT
>JAHPZR010047805.1:0-14780 GCA_019787425.1 Platygyra sinensis
CTCGAAGGCGTGCTTCGGTGACAGCCCTTGTAGCTTTTAAGTTTATTAGTGTGTTTCGCCGAATTGGAAGCCAGAAGTACTCGACTGTTCCACTTGGTCCTATGGCCACCTTGGCCATAGTACCTAACGTGGTAAGCCAACATGGTCCAAGCTTTGCCCTGAATTTCCATGAACTCAAAATATTGGACTCAGTACCACGCAGGACGTTAACTGCAATATGCACCCCTGCGAGCATTAGCATACATTATGTTTGCCTGCTGAAAGTCCAGTTGAACATGAGTAAATCTCTGTCACGCTCAGTCGTGCGTCAGTTTTTGATGAGAATGTCCGTCTTTACCTTTGTCGACCTCAATGAACTTGTATGAGACCGAAACTGAACATTTTTCTATGAACTTTTTTTCATAACAGCTATTGAAATGACAGGAACCAACGTTGCGAACACCATTATTATAAATACTTGCCACCAATTTTTATCGGTGTTGGACAAAACAATCTGGCACACCAAGTCCCCATAGGACTACCCCAATGCGACCACCCTAGAAATAGAAGACCTACACCAATAATATATATTCCCAAATCTTTTGAGTACTCTTAATAATGTTCTTAGTCTGCCTTAGCTATAATTTGAATTACACATTCAAACTTCTTGCTTATGTTCATCTATGATACAGACCCTCCAGCAACCATTTTTCTGAATATGTTTGTAACATTGATTAAATAAACAACTGTTTGAACACAAATTAGTTTGAAAAAGCGTCACTTCGCTTATTCATCAGAAGTTCATCATTTGATTATCGACGAAAATTATCAGAGGACACCAGATCAGATATATTGCGATCATCCAAGTGCTAAAACATAATAAACTTCGAAAAGCCCACCTGAAATGTGATCATGCGCGAAACCCAAGTCTCAATATTTGATCTTAGGAATAAGCAACATGGGATAGTAATGCCGGGGCCGCCGGCCTATGAACCCCTTACATGGGCCCCTATATTGAGATATGTGCACCCCAGCAAGGCGCTTCGTACGGAGAGTAAACATGTTCCTCATGTAGATAGGATACGTAGTTAGAAATAGGCTTTTGTAAAGTAAAATTAACATATTTTGTATACGTCTGTTGTATAGAGAAACACAGTTGACTTTGTCCAATAAAGTACTGTACGTAGATTCAACATCATTTAGAATGAACCTAAGAGTCCTTTTATTAAGAGCCTCTAGTTTCTCGGTATTTCGCGCACTGCAGAAATGCCACACCGATGAACAATAATGAAAGTGCGGTAGGATAAAAGCCTTATACAATTTGACCAAAGTGGCTTTAGAAATCAGTTTTCTAAATCTTATCATGACATTTAACTGATTATTAATCTTTTTGCATACCGAAGATATGTGTTTATCAAACTGAAGTTTGTTGTCAATGTTCATACCAAATATGTCGATTGAATCTTTCACTGGAAAGGAGAAAGTATACTCCGTATCACCAAGGATCAAGGCCTGATGTTTAGTTTTGTTAACAATCATACCGTTGTCATTGTACCATTGATTTGCTTTTTCAACTTCCTTACACAAGCATTCCTCAAGTGCCACCGGATCCCTTTCCGAGTAATAAATTTGATGGTCGTCAGCATACGCACTTAGCTTAGCTCTCTTTATATGATAGAAAAGATCGTTTATAAAAATATTAAAAAGAATGGGGCCTAAAACACTACCCTGAGGCACCCCGCGCTTAACAGTTTCCCATGACGAGAAGGTGTCACCAATCTTCACCCTCTGTTGTCGATTTGACAGATAGTCTCTCAACAGGGCACAGCTGTCCTCGTCTAGTCCGTAGGCTTTGAGCTTGGCTAATAACAGGGGGTGCTGTATAACATCAAAAGCCTTTGACAAGTCCATCGACACTATCCCCACGAGTTGCCCATCATCACGCATTGACCTCCATTCTTCTGTCATTCTTAATAACGACGTCTCACAGCTGTGAAACTTTCTATACGAACTTATAAAATCAGACAAAATAGAACCATAAAATTCATTTAGCTGTAGGACTAAAATCCTCTCATATATATTGTTGATTGCTGGCAAAACTGTGACCGGCCTGTAGTTTGCCTTGCTCAATTCATCATCTTTTTTAATAATGGAGTGACTTGTCCCATTTTCCACGAGGCCGGATACCTACATTGACTGATCGAGGAGTTAATTATATTAGCTATTGGCCTGGCAATCACAGCCGCCGACTCTTTAAGTAGTCTCGGAGAAATCATGTCGTAGCCACAGGATTTTTGGACATTTATATCCAAAAGAAATTTCTCTACAAGAACGTGGTTTGTGAGTTGAAATTTGAAGTAACCTTGTGAGTTGTGTTTATGAATGGCAACAATGCTCGGATGATTTGCATAATCCTGTCCATACTCCGCTTCACTTACTTGGGCAGCACAATCGGCAAATTGAACAAAATGATTATTAAATAGATCAGCAATTTCCTTCTTGTCACTTATAACAATGTTATTCTCCTTTAAAATAATATCATATGCTTGTTTTGCTTTAGAATTTAAAAACGGGCGATAAGCAGACCAAAACTCGCGTGGATTTTCTGGCTCTGATGATTTGCTTCTGAAATGTTCTCTTATGGCTTTGCGTCGAAGGGAAGTGCACGTGTTACGCTGACATTTATATTTTTTCATAATTTTCATCTGTGCGTTCTCTCGTGAAAATCTTCCAAAGCTTATTACGGTGTCTGATTGCTTTACGCCATTCTTCAGTCATGTAAGGCACTTGTTTTCCCCTGATGTGCGAATGTTTGAGCGGTGCATGTTCATCAAGAATGTCAAGGTACAATTGTTCAAAGGTGTAAAGCTTATCATTCACGTCGTCAAAATAAATCCATAATGTGAAAAGGAGCCATTTGCATATCCCGCACCAAAATTTTGTTTACTGAAGATTTTCAGACTTCTAGTAAAATCTTACGAGAACGCAATCGCGGTGCAGATGAACGCAAAACCGTATAAACGATAAAGGTATAGACGGAGGTCTGTAAATACCAACAACAGTAATCCAATTTTTTCCTATCTTGACCTTGAGAGTCAATGACTCTGTCCTAAAATTAGACAAACTTTGTGACGACAGGCCTTTGAACTGTTTGACCCTAACAAAGCAGACATCTGACCTGACGTAAACCATCAGCCCTCCACCTCCGGCCTTTCTATCGCTGCGACACAGACGAAAACCTTCGACATGGAACATGCTATCGGGAAAACTAGCGTCGATTTTACTCTCAGAGATAACCAGTAAATCCAGTCTTCCAGAGAGTAACCATGTCTTAATCTCATAGAATTTAAAACCCCCAATACTGTTCGCATTGATGTGAGCAATCTTGAAATTAGAGCCATAGTTCTTTGTAGTCTCATCAAAATCAGCCCATATTTCGTTTTCAGCCAACATGTTGTCGTCAGCAACCTCGACAGCATCACGAACATTTCCATTAAGATTATTTCTAGTTGGAGTTTGTATTGTTTGAAGATTGTCGTCGAAGAAAGAATCATTTAATTTGGGAAGTGCACAAAAAGAACATTCCCAATCCAGGTTATGGCAGTCTAGATAATATTTAAATGTCTGCCTGCTCATACCGGCACAATTTGCATGAAACCAGCGATCACAATTATAGCACAAAATGGCGTCCTGGTTACTTCGCACAGTCCGTTGACATTCTCCACAAGGATACTTAATCCCGCGCCTAGGTGGACCTGGGTTTGGATGAATATCTCCAGACAGTCTGATCAGTTGAAATGATCGAGCACCATCCACGTCATAGGGCAGTCGACCTTGCAGAAACATGACTCGAGCGTCGCTTCTCGTGGAAACTTACAAACTTCTCGTGAAAACTTACAGCGAAAGCAGAATTGAACTGCGAAATCTACAAATCTTGAAGAAAATGCTGGAAAAAATCAAGTCAGTTTTTGTAATCAGAGCAGCCCTGTGAGCCGAAAAGCTTGGACGTTGCCTTGAAAACTACAGGAGTTGAAAAAATACCCTCGGAAAACTTGTGGTTGCGGTCAACCTAGAGGCCATTTGATTCGAGTTTTTAATGAAAGGAGCGTAAATGACGGTGGAGATTTCTGTCTTCTGTGGTTGGTGATTCTCAAATCAGCTTGAAATAGAGTCGGAGACACATTTTAGCTGCGATACTGTTAACCGTGAGCTGTGGTTAGCCATACTTTGCTCGTTGCTTTGCATGAAACGGACAGGAACATTCGCATCGGAAAGTAAGGTTATGTATTTATTTTACCGATTTTAAGAAGTGAAGTTCTGATGTTTCATTCCTGACATCAATCAGTGTGTCAACATTTGTTTTGACATTGGGAAGAGTTGAATTTTTTAAATAAATTGATCTCAGAAACATTTTGTTTACTGGGTTTGTTAAATTCGAGATAAAGCAATGGTTTTCGGCTTACCAAGACCAAGTTTGTGCGTGGTTTAGTCTTGATCGACTGCCGACTGAGACTGCTTGAAAATTATTTCTTTATCATTTTCTAAAAGAAACGGCTTTATCTTTCGTTTTCTGGCTTCTCGAACCTGTTGAATGCCTCGGCAAGACTTTTTATTATCTTATCTTTTGCCCAGTCACGTAAAATGTTATCCTTATTCTGAAAACTTTCCGCCATTTGAAAACGGCAGAGGGAAAAGCTTTGTAATGATGACGTCAATCGTGCATCTGTCCTCTAATAGATCATAGCCGAAAACCAATCAAAATGCGAGAATAACTTGGGTTATTATATAAATCAGAATATCACCATTATTATCAAGGGAGAAAGTGAAACATGCGCATGCCCGAATTTCTGAAATCGCCATAATAATTCTCTCTCTAAAGTTTATCGGTTCATTTGAAGCTGCCGCGTTGTCTTTTACTACTGAACTTGATTTTTCCGCCTAGCCGCTTTAGTTTCCTTTCTAGTGGTCGTTCCCTTTGTTATCTTCCGCATTTTGCTCCAACAGCTTCAAGAAAAAAACAAGGAGCCAAAAATATTCTCTTCGATTAGAGTGCAATGCGAAACACTAAGGGTTAATTGAAGATTACGCGGGGAAATTTCACCAGGAAGCCAACGGAAGTAAACTTTCTAAGCGCTGATTGGCTCAGTAATCTGAGAACCCAGTTCACTGTGTTTGTAGGCCGAGTTGGTTTGCGAAGCAGCGCTGTTTTCTCGTAACAATTTCTTCACCAGAAGGGGACACTTTAAAGAGCTATAAGTCAAAGGGAATTTGTTCGATTGCTCTGAAATTTTGACAGTAGCTAGTTTTACATATAAACAACAAAAACTTGTCTCCGAATTTTTTATTTCAAAATTCTTTTTTTTTTTCAAGAGCGATTTTTGTACGATCAATCCACATCTTCTTAAAAATGCTCTGTAACTTTTCACTGAAATTAAATATGGCAAATCGCAGACACGTTTTTTAGCGCTTTGGCCCCGGAAACGGAGGAACACATTAAATAAGCGAAAAACAACATGCGCTGTGACAGGTAACGTTCAAAAGGTGATTTGGGCGCTCGCATTTAGGATTCGTGAAAAATTCGACAATTAATTTCTTTTAAAATTTTTGGTATAGTCTGATAGCCAGTCCAATAAGCTTTAATTTGATATAGGGGTTTAGATATCTGCAGTTTAAACCGGACACGCTACATCGCTTGCACGCGAGACACCCATGAAGGTGCATGGTAACCTTAATAAAAAATGTTCCGCTATTCTTCCCTTAAAGGTCAAATAAATCAAAATTTAGGCATCTTTTCTTCAGCAATTTTATAGCGACGAAATGAAAAATATATATGTTAAAGGAAACTTGTGCAAAAATTTTATTTCTTAGCCGTTAAAAGAAGTAAAAATGCTAAAGGCACGAAGACAGTCGATGGCTGCAAGAATATATTTCCAAAATGACAGAGCATTTTAATGGCAAGAATGGAGCCGAGTCTGGTTTGTGACGTCATTGTTGTCTTGAACATTGCTCCGTTTCTGCGTCAGTGAGTCTTTTCTGGGGAAGGTTTCGGATCGAATTCTAAACCTTTTTTTATTTAGGAAATGGCCGAGGAGTTCACCCACTGCTTGGTGGGCATTATTTACTTGTTTTTCGTTGTTGTTGTTGTTGTTGTTGTTGTTGTTTTTTTGTCAATTTGCCGGTTTGCAACGCTCCATTATGAAATTAAATATCATCTGTACTGCTTCCTTCTTGACTACAAGTCGACGAAGCTTGCAATAGCGAAGCGCGCGAAGTCTAAAAATAGAATGCAAATCACTGAATTCCCCGCGAGACTCAGTCGACATAAGCTTGTTCTGAGGGAAATACAGGGAATATAAGCGAAATTTTTGTTTCACAAGTGTTTTAGGAACACCGGCTTTTGCTCTTAAAGAAATCTTCAAAATCGTCCACCATTCCAGTTTGTTTGTCTGAGTCTTGTCTGAGTCATGACGTCACTCGCGCGCTTCGCTATCGAAACAGGGTCCCAACAAACTTCTGCAAAGGTTTTACACTAAGGCGCGAAAGCTTCGAGGGCATGAAGGATTCTCCTTTCATTTTCAAAAGCCATTCTCTTGTAAGTTTTGGGTCCTGGGGAACTTCAAAGTGCTAACTTTGGATTTTGAGTGGTTTTCCTTTGAAGTTCACCGTGAACTTGAAACCAAAACTGTCTTAAATTTCCCGCATTTCTTGAGCTCCCCAACAGTGACGTCACAAGTTTTCTTTCTGAAAGTACTCGACAGTTTTCCAGTACAGTTTTCCAGTAGTCGACAGTTTTCCTGACCGCTCTGCGATCATGAAGGATAAAAAAGAAAATGTTCAGAATATGTTTATTTTTATATTGAACACTTACACGGCCCTAAGGGAAGGTACGGTTTTAATTGGAGGAAGTGGGCCCGGGCTTCGGAGGGGAGGGTCATTAGTAAATATTTTACAAATTGGGGAGGGTCAAACCTGTTTTATATGCAACCTGGAGAGGGTCATAGGATTTTTTGGCAAGGAAAAAATCACTCCATGTCGGTTAGTTGACTTTTATTCGTTAACAAACAGGCGAAGTGTACAGAAGCCTAAAACTTGCATATACTAGCAAAGCTACCAGTCAAAATTAATCTAAATTATTTTATACAGGTGTCAAAATATTATGTCAAAAAGCTTTTCAGATTTTTTCCCTTTGAAGGTGATCTTGTGATGGGAAAAGTACAAGGATAGCCCGTCCACCCTCAAGGACGACAGCTTATCGGAGTAGTACAGTCCAACCCAGTCAATGTCATTGTACTCCCGGTTCAGCCGTTCCGTTCGCTTCCTTTCAGTCTCCTCTTTCCTCTTCTCCTTGCGCATTTTTATCTGGGCAAGGTGTTCAGCATACTCTGCTACAAGCTTTTCGGGGACAATGTATTTATCTGAGCACTGTCTAATAGCTTCGCTACCCCACTGACTAGTTCACTTTCCTAAAGCAATAGCTTAATCTGAGCTCGAGGCTGGATTAAGTCGTCTGGCTCATGGCCATTGGTGCGGTTTGCACTCCAAGAAAGATAATGGAAGTTTGATAGCTTGTCATAGTCGGGATATGGTC
Organism: Platygyra sinensis; assembly: GCA_019787425.1. Lineage (NCBI taxonomy): Eukaryota > Metazoa > Cnidaria > Anthozoa > Scleractinia > Merulinidae > Platygyra > Platygyra sinensis. Next base: position 7,568 of record JAHPZR010047805.1, read on the forward strand.
GTAAGAGTTGAAAGTGGCATGGAGCGCTGGTAGTCTCATCCTTCTGGCAAAATTTACATAGTTGACCATTTCTCTCTTGACACGTGGTTATGTGAGCACCACTTCCGGTCAGTTGTTTTCACTTCCGGTTACTTTTTCTTGGAGGAGATGGGGGGAAGGGGCAGATGCTTTTGTTTAGGTATTTGTGAAGGGCCATGCATAAATCCAATCTGGAGAGAGGGAGGGCCACAACTTTTTTCGCAAAAAATTTCTGAAATACCCCGGCCCACCCCCCAATTAAAAACGTACCTTCCCTAATAAAGTTCACTCTGTCTAACGCCAGACGATCTTACTCGTCAAAGGGAGACCCCTTGGGAGTGAAAGGGTTAAAAACTATCTCTTAAAAAAATATCTCTTAATCAACACATTGAACTCAAATGAGGAAAATGTCTAATTTTGGTTTATTGGACGTTTAAAGACTAAAGCAATCGAAAAATATCAAGCGCGGAGACTGAAAGGAAGCGAACGGAACGGCTGAACCGGGAGTACAATGACATTGACTGGGTTGGACTGTACTACTCCGATAAGCTGTCGTCCTTGAGGGTGGACGGGCTATCCTTGTACTTTTCCCATCACAAGATCACCTTCAAAGGGAAAAAAATCTGAAAAGCTTTTTGACATAATATTTTGACACCTGTATAAAATAATTTAGATTAATTTTGACTGGTAGCTTTGCTAGTATATGCAAGTTTTAGGCTTCTGTACACTTCGCCTGTTTGTTAACGAATAAAAGTCAACTAACCGACATGGAGTGATTTTTTCCTTGCCAAAAAATCCTATGACCCTCTCCAGGTTGCATATAAAACAGGTTTGACCCTCCCCAATTTGTAAAATATTTACTAATGACCCTCCCCTCCGAAGCCCGGGCCCACTTCCTCCAATTAAAACCGTACCTTCCCTTAGGGCCGTGTAAGTGTTCAATATAAAAATAAACATATTCTGAACATTTTCTTTTTTATCCTTCATGATCGCAGAGCGGTCAGGAAAACTGTCGACTACTGGAAAAACTGTACTGGAAAACTGTCGAGTACTTTCAGAAAGAAAACTTGTGACGTCACTGTTGGGGAGCTCAAGAAATGCGGGAAATTTAAGACAGTTTTGGTTTCAAGTTCACGGTGAACTTCAAAGGAAAACCACTCAAAATCCAAAGTTAGCACTTTGAAGTTCCCCAGGACCCAAAACTTACAAGAGAATGGCTTTTGAAAATGAAAGGAGAATCCTTCATGCCCTCGAAGCTTTCGCGCCTTAGTGTAAAACCTTTGCAGAAGTTTGTTGGGACCCTGTTTCGATAGCGAAGCGCGCGAGTGACGTCATGACTCAGACAAGACTCAGACAAACAAACTGGAATGGTGGACGATTTTGAAGATTTCTTTAAGAGCAAAAGCCGGTGTTCCTAAAACACTTGTGAAACAAAAATTTCGCTTATATTCCCTGTATTTCCCTCAGAACAAGCTTATGTCGACTGAGTCTCGCGGGGAATTCAGTGATTTGCATTCTATTTTTAGACTTCGCGCGCTTCGCTATTGCAAGCTTCGTCGACTTGTAGTCAAGAAGGAAGCAGTACAGATGATATTTAATTTCATAATGGAGCGTTGCAAACCGGCAAATTGACAAAAAAACAACAACAACAACAACAACAACAACAACGAAAAACAAGTAAATAATGCCCACCAAGCAGTGGGTGAACTCCTCGGCCATTTCCTAAATAAAAAAAGGTTTAGAATTCGATCCGAAACCTTCCCCAGAAAAGACTCACTGACGCAGAAACGGAGCAATGTTCAAGACAACAATGACGTCACAAACCAGACTCGGCTCCATTCTTGCCATTAAAATGCTCTGTCATTTTGGAAATATATTCTTGCAGCCATCGACTGTCTTCGTGCCTTTAGCATTTTTACTTCTTTTAACGGCTAAGAAATAAAATTTTTGCACAAGTTTCCTTTAACATATATATTTTTCATTTCGTCGCTATAAAATTGCTGAAGAAAAGATGCCTAAATTTTGATTTATTTGACCTTTAAGGGAAGAATAGCGGAACATTTTTTATTAAGGTTACCATGCACCTTCATGGGTGTCTCGCGTGCAAGCGATGTAGCGTGTCCGGTTTAAACTGCAGATATCTAAACCCCTATATCAAATTAAAGCTTATTGGACTGGCTATCAGACTATACCAAAAATTTTAAAAGAAATTAATTGTCGAATTTTTCACGAATCCTAAATGCGAGCGCCCAAATCACCTTTTGAACGTTACCTGTCACAGCGCATGTTGTTTTTCGCTTATTTAATGTGTTCCTCCGTTTCCGGGGCCAAAGCGCTAAAAAACGTGTCTGCGATTTGCCATATTTAATTTCAGTGAAAAGTTACAGAGCATTTTTAAGAAGATGTGGATTGATCGTACAAAAATCGCTCTTGAAAAAAAAAAAGAATTTTGAAATAAAAAATTCGGAGACAAGTTTTTGTTGTTTATATGTAAAACTAGCTACTGTCAAAATTTCAGAGCAATCGAACAAATTCCCTTTGACTTATAGCTCTTTAAAGTGTCCCCTTCTGGTGAAGAAATTGTTACGAGAAAACAGCGCTGCTTCGCAAACCAACTCGGCCTACAAACACAGTGAACTGGGTTCTCAGATTACTGAGCCAATCAGCGCTTAGAAAGTTTACTTCCGTTGGCTTCCTGGTGAAATTTCCCCGCGTAATCTTCAATTAACCCTTAGTGTTTCGCATTGCACTCTAATCGAAGAGAATATTTTTGGCTCCTTGTTTTTTTCTTGAAGCTGTTGGAGCAAAATGCGGAAGATAACAAAGGGAACGACCACTAGAAAGGAAACTAAAGCGGCTAGGCGGAAAAATCAAGTTCAGTAGTAAAAGACAACGCGGCAGCTTCAAATGAACCGATAAACTTTAGAGAGAGAATTATTATGGCGATTTCAGAAATTCGGGCATGCGCATGTTTCACTTTCTCCCTTGATAATAATGGTGATATTCTGATTTATATAATAACCCAAGTTATTCTCGCATTTTGATTGGTTTTCGGCTATGATCTATTAGAGGACAGATGCACGATTGACGTCATCATTACAAAGCTTTTCCCTCTGCCGTTTTCAAATGGCGGAAAGTTTTCAGAATAAGGATAACATTTTACGTGACTGGGCAAAAGATAAGATAATAAAAAGTCTTGCCGAGGCATTCAACAGGTTCGAGAAGCCAGAAAACGAAAGATAAAGCCGTTTCTTTTAGAAAATGATAAAGAAATAATTTTCAAGCAGTCTCAGTCGGCAGTCGATCAAGACTAAACCACGCACAAACTTGGTCTTGGTAAGCCGAAAACCATTGCTTTATCTCGAATTTAACAAACCCAGTAAACAAAATGTTTCTGAGATCAATTTATTTAAAAAATTCAACTCTTCCCAATGTCAAAACAAATGTTGACACACTGATTGATGTCAGGAATGAAACATCAGAACTTCACTTCTTAAAATCGGTAAAATAAATACATAACCTTACTTTCCGATGCGAATGTTCCTGTCCGTTTCATGCAAAGCAACGAGCAAAGTATGGCTAACCACAGCTCACGGTTAACAGTATCGCAGCTAAAATGTGTCTCCGACTCTATTTCAAGCTGATTTGAGAATCACCAACCACAGAAGACAGAAATCTCCACCGTCATTTACGCTCCTTTCATTAAAAACTCGAATCAAATGGCCTCTAGGTTGACCGCAACCACAAGTTTTCCGAGGGTATTTTTTCAACTCCTGTAGTTTTCAAGGCAACGTCCAAGCTTTTCGGCTCACAGGGCTGCTCTGATTACAAAAACTGACTTGATTTTTTCCAGCATTTTCTTCAAGATTTGTAGATTTCGCAGTTCAATTCTGCTTTCGCTGTAAGTTTTCACGAGAAGTTTGTAAGTTTCCACGAGAAGCGACGCTCGAGTCATGTTTCTGCAAGGTCGACTGCCCTATGACGTGGATGGTGCTCGATCATTTCAACTGATCAGACTGTCTGGAGATATTCATCCAAACCCAGGTCCACCTAGGCGCGGGATTAAGTATCCTTGTGGAGAATGTCAACGGACTGTGCGAAGTAACCAGGACGCCATTTTGTGCTATAATTGTGATCGCTGGTTTCATGCAAATTGTGCCGGTATGAGCAGGCAGACATTTAAATATTATCTAGACTGCCATAACCTGGATTGGGAATGTTCTTTTTGTGCACTTCCCAAATTAAATGATTCTTTCTTCGACGACAATCTTCAAACAATACAAACTCCAACTAGAAATAATCTTAATGGAAATGTTCGTGATGCTGTCGAGGTTGCTGACGACAACATGTTGGCTGAAAACGAAATATGGGCTGATTTTGATGAGACTACAAAGAACTATGGCTCTAATTTCAAGATTGCTCACATCAATGCGAACAGTATTGGGGGTTTTAAATTCTATGAGATTAAGACATGGTTACTCTCTGGAAGACTGGATTTACTGGTTATCTCTGAGAGTAAAATCGACGCTAGTTTTCCCGATAGCATGTTCCATGTCGAAGGTTTTCGTCTGTGTCGCAGCGATAGAAAGGCCGGAGGTGGAGGGCTGATGGTTTACGTCAGGTCAGATGTCTGCTTTGTTAGGGTCAAACAGTTCAAAGGCCTGTCGTCACAAAGTTTGTCTAATTTTAGGACAGAGTCATTGACTCTCAAGGTCAAGATAGGAAAAAATTGGATTACTGTTGTTGGTATTTACAGACCTCCGTCTATACCTTTATCTACATGGTCGCATGAGCTGTCTGCACTCTTGTAGGCAGCATCTACGTTCAACAAAATACTGTCTTCTATGCAAGGTGATTTTCAATGCCTGACCTCCTAGAGCCCCGGACAAACCACCTAAAGATGGTCGCAAAATGACTAGACCTACTGGATATCTATGATCTCGATTGTTTTGATCAACAAGGCCACAAGGAAAACAAAAACCTCAGAAACACTTCTTGATTTAATTCTGACAAATAACAAGAGAACTACTCTAACATCAGGTGTAGTGGATACACTTATAAGCGATCATTCCCTAGTTTATACGGTTTTGCGTTCATCTGCACCGCGATTGCGTTCTCGTAAGATTTTTACTAGAAGTCTGAAAATCTTCAGTAAACAAATTTTGTGCGGGATATGCAAATGGCTCCTTTTCACATTATGGATTTATTTGACGACGTGAATGATAAGCTTTACACCTTTGAACAATTGTACCTTGACATTCTTGATGAACATGCACCGCTCAAACATTCGCACATCAGGGGAAAACAAGTGCCTTACATGACTGAAGAATGGCGTAAAGCAATCAGACACCGTAATAAGCTTTGGAAGATTTTCACGAGAGAACGCACAGATGAAAATTATGAAAAAATATAAATGTCAGCGTAACACGTGCACTTCCCTTCGACGCAAAGCCATAAGAGAACATTTCAGAAGCAAATCATCAGAGCCAGAAAATCCACGCGAGTTTTGGTCTGCTTATCGCCCGTTTTTAAATTCTAAAGCAAAACAAGCATATGATATTATTTTAAAGGAGAATAACATTGTTATAAGTGACAAGAAGGAAATTGCTGATCTATTTAATAATCATTTTGTTCAATTTGCCGATTGTGCTGCCCAAGTAAGTGAAGCGGAGTATGGACAGGATTATGCAAATCATCCGAGCATTGTTGCCATTCATAAACACAACTCACAAGGTTACTTCAAATTTCAACTCACAAACCACGTTCTTGTAGAGAAATTTCTTTTGGATATAAATGTCCAAAAATCCTGTGGCTACGACATGATTTCTCCGAGGCTACTTAAAGAGTCGGCGGCTGTGATTGCCAGGCCAATAGCTAATATAATTAACTCCTCGATCAGTCAATGTAGGTATCCGGCCTCGTGGAAAATGGGACAAGTCACTCCATTATTCAAAAAAAGATGATGAATTGAGCAAGGCAAACTACAGGCCGGTCACAGTTTTGCCAGCAATCAACAATATATATGAGAGGATTTTAGTCCTACAGCTAAATGAATTTTATGGTTCTATTTTGTCTGATTTTATAAGTTCGTATAGAAAGTTTCACAGCTGTGAGACGTCGTTATTAAGAATGACAGAAGAATGGAGGTCAATGCGTGATGATGGGCAACTCGTGGGGATAGTGTCGATGGACTTGTCAAAGGCTTTTGATGTTATACAGCACCCCCTGTTATTAGCCAAGCTCAAAGCCTACGGACTAGACGAGGACAGCTGTGCCCTGTTGAGAGACTATCTGTCAAATCGACAACAGAGGGTGAAGATTGGTGACACCTTCTCGTCATGGGAAACTGTTAAGCGCGGGGTGCCTCAGGGTAGTGTTTTAAGGCCCCATTCTTTTTAATATTTTCATAAACGATCTTTTCTATCATATAAAGAGAGCTAAGCTAAGTGCGTATGCTGACGACCATCAAATTTATTACTCGGAAAGGGATCCGGTGGCACTTGAGGAATGCTTGTGTAAGGAAGTTGAAAAAGCAAATCAATGGTACAATGACAACGGTATGATTGTTAACAAAACTAAACATCAGGCCTTGATCCTTGGTGATACGGAGTATACTTTCTCCTTTCCAGTGAAAGATTCAATCGACATATTTGGTATGAACATAGACAACAAACTTCAGTTTGATAAACACATATCTTCGGTATGCAAAAAGATTAATAATCAGTTAAATGTCATGATAAGATTTAGAAAACTGATTTCTAAAGACACTTTGGTCAAATTGTATAAGGCTTTTATCCTACCGCACTTTCATTATTGTTCATCGGTGTGGCATTTCTGCAGTGCGCGAAATACCGAGAAACTAGAGGCTCTTAATAAAAGGACTCTTAGGTTCATTCTAAATGATGTTGAATCTACGTACAGTACTTTATTGGACAAAGTCAACTGTGTTTCTCTATACAACAGACGTATACAAAATATGTTAATTTTACTTTACAAAAGCCTATTTCTAACTACGTATCCTATCTACATGAGGAACATGTTTACTCTCCGTACTACTTCCTATAATTTACGCGGTAACTACATTCTGACACTCCCTGTACCTAAAACTACTTCTTACGGCCTTCGGTCTTTTTCGTATCATGCCGTTAAACAGTGGAAATCGCTGCCGGACAATGTTCGAACTTTGAACCTTAAT
>JAHPZR010047807.1:0-7500 GCA_019787425.1 Platygyra sinensis
GAATGCGTTAAAGCTGGAGACGATCGAGACAGAGAAACTAAGGATTGCTGCATTTGGAGACAAGAAACAAGAATTGCAAGCAGTTAATCTTGTTGAACTAGCCTTACGGAAGCCAGAAACAGGATTTAAGGCAACATTGAATGCATTTTCAGTGCCTCATATTTGCAGTGATTTACAGGGCCAAGACTTGAGCTTGGTAAAAGAAAACTATCCTCGCTTACGAGACATTGAATTTGCTGACTCTTGTTGTGATAAAGGACCCATGCAGATTGACTTGTTGATTGGTTCAGACTACATCTGGAATTTCTTTGATGGCAAGACAATACGGGGGGAGGAATCAGGTCAGGGCTGTCCTGTGGCTGTCTCAACAACAGTTGGATGGGTACTGTCTGGTCCTGTTGGAAACCTTCCCAAGGAAAGGCTGTCAAGCATACAGTTTCAGTCTACTCATGTGTTGAGAGTTGGTTCAGGAAACTCTGATGACACCCTGTACAAGGATTTTGAGAAGTTATGGGACCTAGATTCTATTGGCATCCGAGAGAAGGACACTGTCCATGAAGCTTTTGAGAAGAATGTTAGTTTTGAAGATGGCAGGTATTGTGTGTACTTACCTTGGAAGGAGCACCACAAGTTGTTGCCTGACAATTATGGGAACAGTGTAGCGAGATTGAACTCACACCTGAAGCGGTTAAGAAGAGACAAAGAAGTACTTAAAGAGTATGATTCTATTATCCAGGATCAGTTGCAGAGTGGTGTAATTGAACGAGTGGACACCTCAAAATGCCCCGACGTTGGAAAGGTGCATTACTTGCCTCACCATGGAGTGGTGCGCAGAGATTCCATGAGTACTAAGTTGCGGATTGTGTTTGATGCTTCATCCAAGGCTACAAGCAATAGCCCAAGTTTAAATGACTGCCTGTGTTCAGGTCTAGCCTTCACCCCGACCATTTTCAAGATTTTACTCCGGTTCAGAGAAAGGAAGATTGCTTTAGTTGCAGACATTGAGAAGGCCTTCTTGAACATTGGAGTTCATGAAGAGGATCGTGATGCATTACGATTCTTATGGGTTGACAGCTTAGAGAAGGAGGATCCAGGATTGGTGTTGTACCGGGTTTGCCGTGTTGTGTTTGGTGTGAATTTAAGTCCATTCCTGTTAAATGCCACCCTGCAGCACTACATCAGTCAGTACAGTTCAGATCCAGAGTTTGTGGTGAACTTATTGAATTCATTCTATGTGGATGATTTAGTGTCTGGAGAAGGGGATCTTGAGAAGTGTCTGTCCCTGTATCAGAAGTCAAAGAAGTGCTTATCAGAAGGCGGTTTCAACCTACGAAAATGGATCTCCAATTCACCCCAGCTCCTTGACTTGATTCGTGAAGACCGCACTAAGGCCGAGGGGGGCTCTTCTGAACAAAGATCAGTAGTAGAGGACACTGAGACCTATGCAAGAACCACAGTGGGTCATTTGGAAGAGCTAGATATGAAGAATGAACGCAAGGTCCTAGGACTGAATTGGAACTGTGTTTCAGATGAGTTCATCTTTAAGTTTGAAGCATTATTGAAGCTAGCAAAAGGCCTGGAACCGACCAGAAGAAATCTACTGAAGGTCACTTCTAGTTTCTTTGACCCCCTAGGAATACTAAGCCCAGTATTAGTACAGATGAAGTTGTTGTTTCAAGTTCTGTGCCAAGAGAAGGTTGCCTGGGATGCACCACTCCCAGAGCCAGTCAGACGGAAGTGGATTGCTTGGCTTCAGGATCTGAGAGACGTTCAGCAAATCATAGTGCCACGGTGTCTGTATGATGGTGTTGAGGAGACAGTTACCTCCTACACCCTTCATGGATTTGGAGATGCCTCAGAAAGCGCCTATTGTGCAGTTGTGTACCTGGTGTTAGAGACAAGCAGCGGTAACTACCCAGTGCTGTTGACGTCCAAAACTAGAGTGGCACCGCTGACAAAACAGTCTATCCCAAGACTAGAACTATTATCCGGAGTGATCCTTGCAAGACTCGTATCTTCGGTGATGGAAGCGTTGCAGTCGCAAGTTCAAATCAGTGGAACGTACCTGTGGTTGGATAGCAAAACAGCAGTCTGCTGGATCAAGGGATCGAGGGAATGGAAGCAGTTTGTCCAGAATCGTGTTGACGAAATCTTATCACTTACAGAAGCATCTATGTGGAACCATTGTCCAGGAATTGAAAATCCTGCAGATGTGGGATCTCGGGGAGTATTTGTCTCCAAGTTGAGAAACAGTAAATTGTGGTGGAGGGGACCTTCGTGGCTTTCTGAACCTGTTTCCAGTTGGCCAAAATCTGAAGTCTGCCACCAATCTCTGACTGAAGAATGCATCACAGAGCAAAAGAAGAGTCTGGCTGGCAAGGTTGTTAGTGAAACTGTTTTGCTAGTTGCAAACCAACCTGACCTTGATGCCTGTATTCCAATCTCTAACTTCAGTTGCTGCGACAAGCTGTTCCGTGTTACTGCTTTAGTGCATCGCTTTGTGAGAAATTTGAAGATTAAGGCCAAGATACTGAAGGAAGGAACTGTCTGTCATGAAGAAGTCACTGAAGCAGAAATTGCCCACGCCGAAGTGCTATGGTTAAGAAGTGTCCAGAGGAATTTGAAATCCCTAACGAATTACAGTCATTTACAACATGAGTTTGGTCTTTACGAAGATGAGAATGGAGTGGTGAGATGCAAGGGGCGAATTGCAAACGCTGACCTACCTCATGAGACAAGGTTTCCAGCCTTGCTACCACGGAACCATCATATTTCGACACTACTGGTTAGACAAGCTCATGAGAAGGTGCATCACAGCAAGGTGGTAGCCACGCTATCCCAGCTCAGATCGAGGTTTTGGATCGTTAAGGGAAGGCAATTTGTGAAGAAGATTATCTCCAGATGTACAGTGTGTCGCAGGTACGAAGGACGTGGCTATAAGGTACCCCCTCAGAATGATTTGCCTGGATTTAGATTGAGTCAAAAACCTGCCTTTACCTACGTTGGAGTAGATTATGCCGGGCCGCTGTACATAAAGGAACCGAACTGTTCTGCATTAAGAAGGTCTATGTCCTTCTGTTTACCTGCTGTTCAACCAGGGCTGTTCACCTGGAATTAGCCACAGATTTGTCAGCGGACGTGTTTATTCGCTGTCTACGGAGATTTACAGCTAGAAGGGGGCTACCAGAAATCATTGTGTCAGACAACGCGAAGACGTTCAAGGCTGCAGCGAAGGTTCTAAGAAAGGTGTTTTCATACCCCAGTGTCAAGAGATTTCTCGCCAACAGAAGAATTACCTGGAGGTTTAATATCGACAGAGCCCCCTGGTGGGGGGGATTCTTTGAAAGGATGATACAGAATGCGAAACTATGTTTGCGGAAGACCCTGAGGAACGCGCAGCTTGATTACGACGAGCTGCGTACCCTGCTTGTGGAAGTAGAGAGAACGTTAAACTCCAGACCATTAACATATGTATCCTCAGATGATGTTGAGGAGCCACTAACCCCTTTTCATTTGATCTACGGAGAGGAATTCTATCTTTACCCGAAGTTACGCCAGTCAGAGAGGCTTCACTGAACCAAGCAGCGTCGTGCAACGATGGCCCCACAAGAAGGAAATATCTGCGGTTGTTGCTAGATCACTTCTGGAAGCGTTGGAGTAAAGAGTACGTTACAGAGTTGCGGAACCTGCATCGTCAGAGACGCAGACCAGAAGGCAGTATTTCTCTCTCAGTTGGAGACATCGTCACTTTGTTCGAAGACAACCTACCCCGTAGTCAGTGGAGACTTGGAAGGGTTGAACAATTGATCCCCGGTACAGATGATAATGTCAGAGCAGCAGTAGTCAAGGTCATCAGTAAGACCGGGAGAGCCATGACAGTAAAGAGGCCAGTTCAAAGGCTGTTCCCCTTGGAAGTACGAGAGGACGTGACTAATGATGAACAGGCTGCCGAGGAACGGAGGCAGAACAGAGTCAGACGGACGAGACGAGAAGCAGCTTTGAACGCTGACTGTATCCGAAGATTAGTTGACCAGGCCCCGGTTGTTCGAAGGGTGGATAACGCTATCCACCGGATAAATCGCTATCCAGTGGATAAGTGTTAACAAAATAAACCACGCTATCCACTTGATAGTGATTTAACTGGTGGATAGCGTTATGCGGCCTTTGAACAACCGGGGCCTGTAAATCAGCTGGTCAAAGGGGGAGTGTGTAGCGGAATTCAGGGATCGAGACTAACGGTAGCCAGCTAGCCACAGACTAGTAAAAAATCCATTTTGGCTAGTGGTTTTTGTTCTTCACTAGGCATTTTGGCTAGTGAAAATATGTTAGCACTGGAGGCCCAGAGGAAACCAATTCACAAGACAAAATTGAGTCAGAGCGCGCAGAAGTTAAAACATTAGCAAAAATAAATATCATATATAATTTATTAGCCCAGTTTACGAGCTATGAAGCCCCCTGGCTTCATAGCTCAGTTGGTAGAGCATCGCACCTGTATTCACAGAGGTCACGGGATTTGAATCCTGTTGAAGCCCTGATTTTTTCAAGCTTCTTCTTTCCAAATGCTTAAATTTGGAAAATTAACTGCGATGATCACTCTTCACTTTCATCTACAAAGGCAGTTCAAATATGATTTTTTTTATGTAACACTTCACAAGAACTTTAAATTACTAAAATGCGAAACAATAATTGACTTTTCTGTTGTTACTTCCCCTAGTAAAAAGCAAAAAAAGACAAACGAACTGCTTGCCACTTATGATTAGTCATGCGTGAAATCAGGCGGAGCTCTAGGGATCATGTTTCATACGTGCAGCATCTGGAGGTCACATACATGTACGCTTTGAAAAAGTTAAAAAATTCGCAATTGTTCGAAAATTTAAATGATGCCTATATATAATATTGATGGGTATGTTTGCAACTTGTAAATAAATTTAAGATGGAACGAATTACTGTGTTCATGAGAAATCGTGAATCAGCATGTTGAAAGAAAGGAATGTTTTTCGACGGCGAGTTGCAAAGTTCTGTGGGAATTTTGAACGGAAGCGAAAACTTGTTTTTTGTTATTGTTGTGCCACGCCCATAATTATGACATCGATGCCTTCGTTTGCAACGTATAGAGTTAGGAAGGAACAAATTATTTTATTCGTGAAAATCGTGAATCGGTATTTTGAAAGAAAAGAATGTTTTTTGGCGTGCCTGTTCAGACGTTTTGACAGAAGTTCTGCGAGAATCAATGGCACGAAAACTTTGTACTTGCCAGTTGTTCATTCAAAGCATACTGCCAGCTACACAGGCTAGCGTTTACTTGACTTGATGTGATGATGGATATCAGAGCATCTGGCTAGTGAATAAAACCGGTCACTAGCCACTGGGCTAGCAAGCTGAAAAGTTAGTCTCGAGCCCTGCCGGATATTTTTTTGGACTTGAACTTGTCACGTTTAGTTTTGCGTTACATAAGGACTTTGGACTTGTCATCACGTTTTGTGATCACGTGACATTTTTGTCATTGCGTTTTTATTTGCTCAGAAGAACTCTCGGGCGGGCGTGAATTGCCGCACATTGCTGAATTTTCAGAAGTGTATATCGATTTATTCGTGAATTCATTAAAGAAGTTGATAAAAAACGTAACACTATGAAAAATCTGATTGAGGCAGACAGATAACACAGACCTCGGTTTTGATAATTCATGATATCATGCTTGACATGATAAATGCAATATCTGCTGCAGATATTGCATTTATCATGTCAAGTTCAACGTCTGCCTGGTTACTAAGCCCCTTGGAGTGTTCTCCTCAGAAACAAAATGGCTGAAGGCTTCGCTTCTGTTTCTGAGGATGAATTATGTGAAAAATGTATAATAAAACAATTATTGAATTCGCTTTTCGCATGATATCATGCGAAAACCGAATTCAATAATTGTTTATTTTACTAAAAACTCGCCGTCCTAATAGAAGAGAAAGCGTCAATTTACTAGTTATCAGAAACTACTGTCTTGATTTCGTGCTATTCTGATTGTATAATCAGAACTGGAAACTAACAGGAACGTCAAAGTGATACTTGATTGTGATCACAACGGATATGCACACACGATAGCTTTCGATGTTAAAGGTTACTTTAACCTACATAAGGGCTATCCCAATAAAATATTTCGTTTCCCATTGCTCAATAGCCCCAATTTTTGAAGTAAAAAATCATTACACTTTGAAAAAACAAACAAACAAACAAACATACATACATTTCATTTTATTTATTTATTATTTAAGGTTTAGCGTTTGCTTTTTTATTACTTGCAAACGTAGCACTTCTATAAATACTAAGACTATAAATGTGTTGTTTCATTCATGTCATTCATTCAAATCACATCTCAAACTTTCGGCAGGACGACTGGCATTTCAGACAAATAATTACAACCCTTCGTACTGTCACAGTTACTTTGCAGTTAGTTTCATTCACCTCTGCCTCCATTTGTCACTGCCTTTTATTCTATTAAGGTTATTCCTCACAATTGCACTGCGCATCCTTTCTGCGCATAATTTATGGCGTCATTTAGCGCGCCCGCGTGCACGCGCACATTGAAAATATGGCGGATTTGCCTTGATATTGAGCGCGGTCAGTTGGAAAATGGTTATAGCTCACCAACGAGCACGGGCACCCCAACTTTTTTTTTCAGTCATTGTAATCAACTTATCATAAACTTTAGAGTAGTTACTTGAGTGATAAGCTACAAAAATTACAGAATCGCGCAGCCAGAGTTATTACTAAATCACCCTTTGATGCGAGCTCAAACCACCTTCTCTCCACCCTCAGCTGGGAGAGGCTATCTCTTCGCCGAAAGAAACAAAAAGCCTTAATGATGTATAAAACCATGAATGACCTTGCTCCGGAATATTTACAAAGTCTTTTCTCTCAGCGTCACTCTGCTTATAACTTAAGAAACTCTGAGAGAAGGCTGACCCTGTCCAAACCAAGCACCAATTATTTGAAACGAAGCTTCTCTTACAGCGGGGCCATGCTATGGAATAACTTGCCCAAAAACTTAAAAAATGCTACATCCGTTGAGCATTTTAAGCGAAATATCAAGAAGGTAGCTGATATATCGGATTCCCACACGGCAATCATGTAAAGCAGTTGTAATTAGTTTTAGTTTTTAACTTAAGCTTAACTGATGATTTTCCGTGTTTAAATAAAGATTTACATACATACATACATACATACTTTGCTTGAGGAAAGACTGATCTGATACCTATTGCTGAAAATTGAATAAATAACGAAAATAGCAGGTAAACTGTGATCTTTTCTGTTTTGCCGTATGGTAACCATGTCAAGAAATTTGGTTGAAATTTTATTCAAGAATTCAGCTTTCTGTCTAAACCATACTTAAAAAGTTTATTTGTGTCCGATACAATGCATTGACTCCAGTTTAATGCGTGTTCTCATGAGTTTCGGTCACAAAAATTTACAATTATTACTGGGAATGCGTTCTTGTAATAAGCATTAAATAAT
>JAHPZR010047807.1:12500-14454 GCA_019787425.1 Platygyra sinensis
TAAAAAAAATCATATTTGAACTGCCTTTGTAGATGAAAGTGAAGAGTGATCATCGCAGTTAATTTTCCAAATTTAAGCATTTGGAAAGAAGAAGCTTGAAAAAATCAGGGCTTCAACAGGATTCAAATCCCGTGACCTCTGTGAATACAGGTGCGATGCTCTACCAACTGAGCTATGAAGCCAGGGGGCTTCATAGCTCGTAAACTGGGCTAATAAATTATATATGATATTTATTTTTGCTAATGTTTTAACTTCTGCGCGCTCTGACTCAATTTTGTCTTGTGAATTGGTTTCCTCTGGGCCTCCAGTGCTAACATATTTTCACTAGCCAAAATGCCTAGTGAAGAACAAAAACCACTAGCCAAAATGGATTTTTTACTAGTCTGTGGCTAGCTGGCTACCGTTAGTCTCGATCCCTGAATTCCGCTACACACTCCCCCTTTGACCAGCTGATTTACAGGCCCCGGTTGTTCAAAGGCCGCATAACGCTATCCACCAGTTAAATCACTATCAAGTGGATAGCGTGGTTTATTTTGTTAACACTTATCCACTGGATAGCGATTTATCCGGTGGATAGCGTTATCCACCCTTCGAACAACCGGGGCCTGGTCAACTAATCTTCGGATACAGTCAGCGTTCAAAGCTGCTTCTCGTCTCGTCCGTCTGACTCTGTTCTGCCTCCGTTCCTCGGCAGCCTGTTCATCATTAGTCACGTCCTCTCGTACTTCCAAGGGGAACAGCCTTTGAACTGGCCTCTTTACTGTCATGGCTCTCCCGGTCTTACTGATGACCTTGACTACTGCTGCTCTGACATTATCATCTGTACCGGGGATCAATTGTTCAACCCTTCCAAGTCTCCACTGACTACGGGGTAGGTTGTCTTCGAACAAAGTGACGATGTCTCCAACTGAGAGAGAAATACTGCCTTCTGGTCTGCGTCTCTGACGATGCAGGTTCCGCAACTCTGTAACGTACTCTTTACTCCAACGCTTCCAGAAGTGATCTAGCAACAACCGCAGATATTTCCTTCTTGTGGGGCCATCGTTGCACGACGCTGCTTGGTTCAGTGAAGCCTCTCTGACTGGCGTAACTTCGGGTAAAGATAGAATTCCTCTCCGTAGATCAAATGAAAAGGGGTTAGTGGCTCCTCAACATCATCTGAGGATACATATGTTAATGGTCTGGAGTTTAACGTTCTCTCTACTTCCACAAGCAGGGTACGCAGCTCGTCGTAATCAAGCTGCGCGTTCCTCAGGGTCTTCCGCAAACATAGTTTCGCATTCTGTATCATCCTTTCAAAGAATCCCCCCCACCAGGGGGCTCTGTCGATATTAAACCTCCAGGTAATTCTTCTGTTGGCGAGAAATCTCTTGACACGGGGGTATGAAAACACCTTTCTTAGAACCTTCGCTGCAGCCTTGAACGTCTTCGCGTTGTCTGACACAATGATTTCTGGTAGCCCCCTTCTAGCTGTAAATCTCCGTAGACAGCGAATAAACACGTCCGCTGACAAATTTGTGGCTAATTCCAGGTGAACAGCCCTGGTTGAACAGCAGGTAAACAGAAGGACATAGACCTTTAATGCAGAACAGTTCGTTTCCTTTATGTACAGCGGCCCGGCATAATCTACTCCAACGTAGGTAAAAGCAGGTTTTTGACTCAATCTAAATCCAGGCAAATCATTCTGAGGGGGTACCTTATAGCCACGTCCTTCGTACCTGCGACACACTGTACATCTGGAGATAATCTTCTTCACAAATTGCCTTCCCTTTACGATCCAAAACCTCGATCTGAGCTGGGATAGCGTGGCTACCACCTTGCTGTGATGCACCTTCTCATGAGCTTGTCTAACCAGTAGTGTCGAAATATGATGGTTCCGTGGTAGCAAGGCTGGAAACCTTGTCTCATGAGGTAGGTCAGCGTTTGCAATTCGCCGCTTGCATCTCACCACTCC
>JAHPZR010047809.1:0-12500 GCA_019787425.1 Platygyra sinensis
AGCAGAACTCAAGCCCTGTGGTACTGGTGGAGCAGCGAGGGACCATTATAAAATAATCAAAGGGGCTATGAGCCATCAACTTGGAACAATGATCGAAGGGCTCTAAGACTTTCACCCAGAAATTTGAATCACCTGGATTCCAAATCAAACACTCAAGATAAACTGAAAGGTTGATGCGTCTTCTCATGGCATCAATCGAAGATCCATTTCAAAATCGCACGTGCTAATTTACCGCCAAATAATTATTCGAGAATATTGACAGCTTTCGAAGCGACCAGCATCGCCGGCCGAGATTCGTGTGCCAAGGGAGCCCCTTCACGCTGTTTGCTCCACCCTGATTGGATTGCCATTCTTTAGCCATACCAATCAGCGTAGTAGTAACAGCGTGGGATGCGGGATGGAGCTTTCAAGAATGTCACAAAAACAGTAGAGTTCGTTCGAACGGTAACGTTAACGTAAACAAAACGATGCTTTTTCTGTCAATGGAGCATTTTTAAAAACATGCTAAACAAGCTAGTTTCGTCAGTTTAACGGAGGGAGCATTCCAGTGAACCTCAATGGACATCAACAATACAGAATATCTGATTGCCGTAACTTAAATCGTGACTATCGATGCCGGTTGCGCGTCAAACACGTGAATACTCGATGAAGAGCTTCTCGCATGAGTAAAACAGTTGTTAGTGTCGCCTTCGGTCCCGTTTTTATTAAAACAGAAGAGTTTTAAAGCATCAGCCTTTGGCAAAAAATACGCCTAATCTAGCAGCCTCATGCTACACTATCTCATCGGACAATTTACTTCCTAAAATGACATTAAAAAACATCGTCGACATAAACTTCACTTTCCCATGGAAAAAAACTACTTAGGACGTATAAATATAAACAGCGGGGACACATGCGTTCGGAATCCTCTTCAGTTTCTCTCCGACTGTTCGACCTTTATAAACATTTATCCACGACTTGAGTCATTCGAAATTTCATACAGCTCGTCAATTATGTGACTTTCATGATCAGGCGTCGTCTTTTTCTTTTCGGCACAATCGGACTTGGTTAACCTTGTATGAGCGGGCACTTTCGGTAAAATGAGCTAAGAGACTTCTTTCAAGTCACGGTAGCCTTCAGGTTATAAAAAGCGTTCCTGCGAGAATTTATTTCAAGATAGGAAGCATTTCTGCGATTAGACATCGAGTTACTTTCAGGTTCAGAATTCAAAGAATAAACTAAACTTGACACAGTGTGCCAAGCGACCATCGAAATCGCCTTCAACACGCCTGATGTTCCAAAAACCCGGGGGGATGGGGAGGGGAGTAGGGACACTCTTATATGCAAAGGTGACAAATTTCGTCGTATCGGGTACAAATCACAGGATTCTGGTCTTCACGTACGGTGTTGTGACACGAAAACGTCCCACCGTTTTTTTTAGCTGTAAAAGTACCGTTTAGGGGCTGCAACTATAGAAGAAATTAATTAAAAGAAAACGTTCCTATTTAATCAATTATCGCTTTTCAGGCTTGATTTTCTGCGTGATCTCTCAGATTACGCGAGTCGGGTTTACAAGTGACCACAGGATCCTTCTCTTGAAACAATTAGCTAGTAATCGAAAACCCTTTCCGTTTTAAGTGGTACCTTTTAGGGGTTATAATGAAGCTCAGGCAACAGCCACACTAAGTTCTCCCGTAGGGATAAGTTAATTCAAATTTGTCTGACGAGCAATTCCTTGCGGCTTTTTCCATATGGGAAGCTCCCCCTGGGTTACCAAATGTCTAACGGGAAGTGAAGGAGTGAAGGATCACGGGTGATAGACGGTGGAAGGAGTGAAGGAGTGAAGGAGTGATGGAGGTTCACCCTCCCCCTCGCTAGTGAATCGCGCCCACACACCTACAACTTGTGAATATTTATTCCAAGTTAAAAAGACGAAAAAAAGTGCCTTACATATGTGTCTTTTCCCTTTGGTTCTAGGCATCCTAATTAATAAACAGCTATAAAAAAAACTAAAAGGTTTCGTACTATACACTAGACAGCTAGTAAGCAGATATATGATCAATAATGTGATGAAATAATAATAATAATAATCATAAGAATAATAATAATAATAATAATAATAAGAAATAATAACTAAGAATAATAAACTAATAATACCAATAAATAGTACTAATACTAAGTTGTATTCTACACACGCACACTTACAAACCTCGTTAATTTGAATAAACCCCATCAAAAGCAAGCCAAATGAACATTTAGTAAGACATAACTTCTAAATGGCTTACTTCAAGATCAAATTTTTCTTTTCTTCTGTTGTGACAAGACTTGACCGTATAAAAACTAAAATGACAGGGTTATAGTATGCAGAATCTTCGTTAGAAATTGTGTTTCTGGCATGAAAATTTTCCATTCTCTAGAATCGAACCTGGGGATAGATAGCAAAAATAAGATAATAGGATCTAAGATATTAAAGTTCACATATGCGGAAATCTACACAAGACAAATAACTTATATCTTAAAAAGTAAGAAAATAAAATATCATATCGTCCTAAATGTTTCTAAAGAATAACTTCGCACATGGCCCTTGTCTTGATGTCAGAGTAACTGTCCGGACAATTTCTACAGATTGGTATTCTCTCTTCTTAGCCTCGCGAACCTTCTCACAAGCACAGTTAATGCTGATCCTCAGCTACGCAACGGACACTCTAGCCCTGATCCGTGGACTCTAGTAAGTCAATAAGTATATGAAGTAAGAGGATGTCTGAGTGGAGTCCAATTCGGGCTTGTAGGGCGGTATCACGAGTGATAAAACAAAAATTCGGACGGACCGCGCAGCGGGAGTCCGATTGTGTGTTATCACGAGTATGAAGGGGGGGGGTTACATCGGCTGGAATTGGACGACCGCGAAGTCTTGTTTACCAACTTAAGGGGTCATGAAAAGTTCAATTTCCAGGTGGGGGGGGGGGAGAAAAGACACAGAATAGCAAAACTTATTTGAAGAAAATAAAGGGAGAATTTCTGCCATTTATGTCCGCGTTCTGAAATTCAACAACAACAGTCAAAATGGATTTTGCTGGTTGGCCAAGTTGTCGAGCGAAAAAACAAGTCCTTATAGGTCAGTCAAGTCCACAAGCGCAAGGCCAGTGCATGAAAAACGCTCAACTGCGCAGAAACTTTGCGGAATTTGTGTTAAAATTCCGAAACGGCTTGGTAGCCAGGGCAGTTTTTCCTAGCAAGATTCAAGGTTGTTAAGCTGAGTCAATAGACAGGCTCACTTCAAGTTGTAAAACCATCCGAGCCAGAGTCCAAATTAGCGATTTCTTCGTGTCCTTGGCTTTTTGGGACGGGATTTCTCTTAGGTGGCTTAAGAAAAAAACAGCACGTTTTTGATACCTCTGTTTCAATTACATTTTTCTCTAAAACCCTTGATCCTTTGGTCACCAAAAATGGCAGCAAGCAAGTTAACAACACAAACTTCAACTTTTTGATAATTAAGCTGACGTATGTACCGTTGCCATGGCAACATGATCAAATATAAACAGGTGTTTAAAATCGGTTTTGTTTATTTGCAGAAAATCTAGTCATTAGATTTTCTTTATACTTTGCATGCAACAAGCTTGTAACGATACTCGCAAGTTAACGCTATTTTGATAATAATTTAACAAACAGATCTTTAATTATCCCTCTTTAAAGGTTCACTGGCATATCTTGAATTTCCTTTGTTAAAGTTCAATTTTTTTTCAATCCTCCAGTTACTTATTTCCTAAAGTATTTTCGTGCCAAATTTCGTGAAATTCTAATGAGTGGTTCTCGAGAAATAAGCGCCTCCGAGAAGTCAATTTTTCACTCAATCGCACTTTTTTCGACTTACTACGCATGCGCTGCATTTAACTGGGTTCTTTTAGCAACAAAGAAATAGCAGAGCTGAGTTCTTTGCATCGTTACCTTTCTAATATACCTTTGTAATAAAAGAGTAAAACCTTCAATACAATACATTGTGTTCATTTGTGAAGAAAAAAATAGTACAGATAGTGCAAACATTGAGCAAATAAAATGATCGCTCTATTTATGCCATGTTTGTTTTTTATGCAATACTTGTGCGCGCGCTGAATCACTTTGTTCGCAAAGATGCGCGCGCCACAAACTGCTTGTTGCAGGTGCCACCTTAAGTGTTTTCTCGTGTGTTTTTTTAAACGACTCTGAACTGGTGTTTACTGAAAATTTAAAAAATGGCGCCGAAAGATTTTTTGTAGCCATGACTGGTATGTTGGAACGCACGGCCATGCCGGTGGAATTCTGCCACATTCGGCTAATGGAAAGAAACTTGGTTTGAAACTGATTGGAAACTGCTGGTCGAATATTTTCCTACGACGCTGGTGGATTTGCTGAAGCTGCAGGCACCGAAACTGTGGGCAAAGAGAATGTCGAAGCCAAGGCGCGGGATCCAGGGGAGGTGGAAAATGGGGTGATTTTCCACCGCCCCCTTTTGCATGAGTCCCCCTCTTTCTCACTTTTTTTCTTATCCCTTCAAATATTGAAAAATAATATTGATGATTTCTCTGACATTTAATTACAAATAAATTCATAAAAATTACAATTTACTCCCCCCTGGTGGGGGGAATTTTTTTTTTGTGATTGTGTTTAAAACAACTCCTATTCCACTAATACACTTGTTCCTAAGAGGTTAGCGGACACCCCAAGTTGTTATCGGACACATTGTTAGCGGACAGTTGGTTTAAATCAACCAATCACAACCCTTGGTTTCGACAATCAACCATAGGAAACACAGTGTACAAACTCCTAAATAGTTGGGGCGTTTCTCCCAAAATGTGAGTGGAGTTTTTGTTCCCCTTGCAAACCATGATGATGTTTTAGAAGACAGAACAGTGATTTATTTTATTCCTATGGCACAAATGTGTCATGTTAAACTATCCAGACGAGGTCCTCTTGTGGATATGTTAACACCTTGTTCATATGAAGGGTTCAGCCATCCACAGCAATTGTTTTTTCGCGTCGCACAAAAAAAAAAACAACCGCCCCGTGCAAACGGACGATAATACATCCACCCGGCTGTAATACTACTGCACAGTACGCTAGGTTGTTTCGTCCCTCGTCACACATAAAACCCCCCCCTATTTTTGCTTCAATCCTAAGATTGTCAAAATGCTGGAACAATTGCCCAGTAGGCCAACGCCAGTTTTCCCCTTGTTATCGGCGACGGAAGGAACTTTCAGAAATAAATACTAGTAAAACCACAGCACTCCAAAAAACATCCCCCGCCCCCGCACGAGCTCAACAAATAGTCATGGAGGCAGCATAGGTTTATGAAAACGTTTGGTAAAGCCCAAAAAACAGTAATGGGTTTAAACTGACACCCCCCCCCCCCCTGCCATATGCCCCCCGCAGTGAAAAGACGAGGAATGGGTTTCACATTGACTAGCGGGATACGTGCCTGTACAATCCAGCTCGATATTCTGCGACTTCTTCGCAAGGGCGGATCCAGGATTTTGAAATTTGGGCGGTGAATTTTTTTGTAATTAAATGTCAGAGAAATCAAATATTATTTTCAATATTTGAGGGATAAGAAAAAAAAGAAAGAAGGGGGGACTCAGAAAAAGGGGGCGGTGGAAATTCACCCCATTTTCCAACCTCCCATGGATCCGCGCCTTTGCTTCGGACATTCTCTTTGCCCACAGTTCCGGTGCCTGCAGCTTCAGCAAATCCACCAGCCTCGTAGGGAAAATATTCGACCAGCAGCTTCCAATCAGTTTCAAACCAAGTTTCTTTCCATTAGCCGAATGTGGCAGAATTCCACCGGCCTGCCCGTGCGTTCCAACATACCAGCCATGGCTACAAAAAATCTTTCGGCGCCATTTTTTAAATTGTCAGTTAAAACCAGTTCAGTGTCGTTTAAAAAAAACACCAGCAAACACTTAAGGTGGCACCTGAAAACACAGTTTGTTGGCGCGCGCTCTTTGCTAAAAACGTGATTCAGCGCGCGCACAAGTATTGCATAAAAACAAACATGGCATAAATAGAGCGATCATTTTATTTGCTCAATGTTTGCACTATCTGTACTATTTTTTTCTTCACAAATGAACACAATGTATTGTATTGAAGGTTTTACTCTTTTATTACAAAGGTATATTAGAAAGGTAACGATGCAAAGAACTCAGCTCTGCTATTTCTTTGTTGCTAAAAGAACCCAGTTAAATGCAGCGCATGCGTAGTAAGTCGAAAAAAGTGCGATTGAGTGAAAAATTGACTTCTCGGAGGCGCTTATTTCTCGAGAACCACTCATTAGAATTTCACGAAATTTGGCACGAAAATACTTTAGGAAATAAGTAACTGGAGGATTGAAAAAAAATTGAACTTTAACAAAGGAAATTCAAGATATGCCAGTGAACCTTTAAAGAGGGATAATTAAAGATCTGTTTGTTAAATTATTATCAAAATAGCGTTAACTTGCGAGTATCGTTACAAGCTTGTTGCATGCAAAGTATAAAGAAAATCTAATGACTAGATTTTCTGCAAATAAACAAAACCGATTTTAAACACCTGTTTATATTTGATCATGTTGCCATGGCAACGGTACATACGTCAGCTTAATTATCAAAAAGTTGAAGTTTGTGTTGTTAACTTGCTTGCTGCCATTTTTGGTGACCAAAGGTTTGTTTTGCGAGAGTTAGTATGGATGTTTTTAGAGAAAATGTAATTGAAAACAGAGGTATCAAAAAACGTGCTTTTTTGTTCTTATGCCACCTTAAGAAAATCCCCGTCCCACAAAAGCCAAGGACACGAAGAAATCCTAATTTGGACTCTGGCTCTGATGTGTTACAACTTGAAGTGAGCCTGTCTATTGACTCAGCTTAACCACCTTGAATCTTGCTAGGAAAACAAAAACTGCACCTGGCTACCAAGCCGTTCGGAATTTTTAAACCAAATTCCGCAAAGTTTCTGCGCAGTTGAGCGTTTTTCATGCACTGGCCTTGCGCTTTGGACTTGTGACATAAGGACTTGTTTTTCGCTCGACAACTTGGTACAACCAGCAAAATCCATTTTGACTGTTTGTTGAATTTCAGAACGCGGACATTAAATGGCAGAATATTCTCCCTTTATTTTCTTCATATAAGGTTTGCTATTCTGTGTCTTTTCTCCCCCCCCCCCTCCTGGAAAATTGTAACTTTTCAATGACCCCTTAAGTTGGTAATAAGGGACTTCGCGGTCGTCCAATTCCACCCGATGTAACCCCCCCCCTTCATACTCGTGATAAAACACAATCGGGGACTCCCGCTGCGCGGTCGTCCGATTTTGTTATCACTCGTATACCGCCCTACAGGAAAACACCGAAGTGTGGGACTCCACTCAGTCCTATTACTTCATATACTTATTGACTTACTAGTGTCCACGGATCAGGGCTAGAGGGGTGCCTTCGCGTTGCTGAGGATACAGCATATACTGTGCTTGTAGAGAGTTCGCGAGGCTAAGATGAGAGAATACCAATCTCTAGAATTGTCGGACAGTTACTATGGACATCAAGACAAGGGCCATGTCCGACGTTATTCTTTAGAAGAGAGAAGAACATTTAGGGACGATATGATATTTTATTCTTACTTTTAAGTATATATTATTTGTCTTGGTAGATTTCCATATTTGAACTTAATATCTTAGATCCTATTATCTTATTTTGGCTATATCCAGGTTCGATTCTAGAGAATGAAATTTCATGGCCAGAAACACAATTTCTAAGAAGTCTGTACTATAACACTGTATTTAGTTTACGGTCAAGTCTGTCACAACAGAAGAAGAGAGAAAAATTTGATCTTGAAGTAAGCCATTTAGAAGTTATGTCTTACTAATGTTCATTTGCTTGCTTTTATGGAGTTTATTCAAATTAACGAGGTTGTAATGTCGTGTGGAAATACAAGTAGTATTAGTACTATTATTTGGTATTTATAGTTTATTATTATATTAGTTATTATTGCTTATTATATTATTATTATTAATTATTATTCTATGAATTATATATTATTATCATTATTGTATCATATATCTGCTTACTAGCTGCGTCTAGTGTATAGTACGAAACCTTTTAGTTTTTATAGCTGTTTATAATTAGTATTGCCTAGACCAAAGGGAAAAGACACATATGTAATGCACTTTTTTTCGTCTCTTTTAACTTGGAAAATAATAGTTCACAACGTTGTAGGTGTGGTAGCGCGATTCACTCCATCACCCTTCACTCCTTCCCATCCTGCACTCCATCACTTTACGTTAGAGACATTTGGAAACCCAGGGAGTGAAACTTTCCATATGAAAAGCCGCAAGGATGCTCTGCGAAAAATTTCAATTTAACGCAGCGGGGACTTATGTGGACGTTGCCTGAGCTTCCATCATAACCATTAAAAAGTACCAATTAATAAACGCAACAGGTTCGATTACTACTATTGTTCAAAAAGGATCACCGTGCACTTGTAGACCCAACTAGCGTAATCGAGAGATCAGCAGAAATAAAGCCTGAAAAGCGAGAAATTGATAAATAGGAACGTTATCTTTTAATTTATTCTTTCTAGTGCACCCTAAACGATACTTTGACAGATAAAAACGGTGATGTTTCTTCGTCAACACCGCAAGTGAGACCAGAATCCTTGATTTGTACCCGAGACGACGAAAATTTGTCAACCTTTGCATATAAGAGTTCCCCCCCTTCCCCCCGGGTTTTGAACATCAGGCGTTTGAGGCCATTTCATGGTCGCTTGCACTGTGTCAAGTTAGTTATTCTTTGAATTCTGACCTAAGTACTCAATATCTTATCACAGAAATGCTCTACATTGAATAAATTTTCACACAAATGCTTTTATAAACTGAAGCTACCAGTAATTGTAGAAGTCTCTTAGCTCATTTACCGAAAGTGCCCACTCATACAAGTTTTACCATACTCGATTGCTGAAAAAGACACTGATCATGAAAGTCACAAAATTGACGAGCTGTATGAATTTTCGAATGACTCAAGTCGTGATTAAATGTTTTAAAGGTCAACAGTCGAGAGAACTGAAGAGGATTTGAACGATATGTGCCGCTGTTTATTTATATGACTAGTAGTTTCCATGGGAAAGTGAAGTTTATGTCGAAGATGTTTTTATGTCATTTAGGAAGTATTGTAGAGAGATAGTGTACATGAGCTACTAGATTAGAGTATTTTGCCAAAGGCTAATGCTTAAAACTCTTCTGTTTTATAAAAACGTACTGAAGGTGACACTATCAACTGTTTACTCATGCACAAACCTTTCATCAAGTATTCACTGTTGACCGCGACCGCATCAGGTCACAATTAATTTACGACAATAAGATATTTTGTATTGTTTTCAATTGATGTTCACTGGAATGCTCCTCCGTTAAACTGACGAAAATGCTTGTTACATGTTTTTAAAAATGCTCCTTGAAATCGTTTTGTTTACGTTAACTTACTGTTCGAACGACTCTACTGTTTGTGACATTCTGAAAGCTCATCCGCAGTCACGCTGTTACTACACGCTGATTGGGTAATGCTAAAGAATGCATCCAATCAGGGTGGAGCAAACAGCGTGACTCTTTGGCACACGAAATCTCGGCCGCGGATGCTGGTTGCTTCGAAAGCTGCATTTCTCGAAAATTATTTGGTGGAATTAGCACTTGGATTTGAAATGGATCTTCGATTGAATGCCATGAAAAGAAGCATCAACCTTTCAGTTTATCTTGTGTTCGATTTGGAAGCCAGGTGATTCAAATTTCTGGGTGAAAATCTGCTTGGCACTTCAAATTTCTGGGTGAAAATCTTGGAGCCTTCGATCCATTTTCCAAGTTGAGTGGCTCATAGCCACTTTGATTATTTATAATGGTCTAGTACAGTACGAAACTTTTTTTAGTCTTTATATATATATATATAGATTTCTATCAATTAGTATGTTAAGACCAAAGAGAAAGACACATATGTAATGAATTTTTTTGTCTTTATTATTATTATTATTATTATTATTATTATTATTATTATTCATTATTATTATTTTTAATAATAATAATGAGCAAACCTTTGTTAACAAATTCTTAAATTTACAATATATAGTTCTACTATAATGATATTATTATTATTATTATTATTATTATTATTATTAGTAGTAGTAGTAGTAGTAGTAGTAGTAGTAGTATTAGTATTAGAATATTCATTATCATTATTATTATTTGTATTATTATTATTATTATTATTATTATGATGATGATGATGATGATGATGATGAAAGATGATATGCCTTTAAAGCAGTTGCGTGCGTGGTTCACAGCGAGCACCAAGAGTCTATTATGGATTTTTTAAACAACCTTTTTTTAGATGTGAAAGACCTATGGTAGAGCAATTTTCAATTGGGTAAAGGGCTCCAACAACAACAACCGCTTGTTCGGGACAATTAATTTTCCTCTCGGGCAAATATATTTCTTTGCTCACCTGCTCGACTGGCCAGAACTGCTCAGGCAAGCCGTCCTACTGACTAAATTTTTCAAAACAAACTTTGAAACGAGTAAATTTTAGGCACACGTGTAATATAAAACGTGTTAAGATGAAGCTTGACGAAGAATACAAAAAATAGCGTTGTTTGTTGATTTTGTGAAGCCTGTTCATAGTTCATGGTTACCAAGGACGTGATCGCAATGTGCCCCGCTAAATATTTTCTACAATTAAAATAGCCTTGTACAGCACGAAAACGCCATGTTTATTCCTAAACCATATCACCGATTTTTTTTGCGAGCATTTACCAGTTTTACTGTGTGAATCAACATAATTAAAGCACAAGAAAATGTGTGTGAACAAATTAGTCCAGATTGGTTTGGTTTTGCTTCCGACTAGATGAAAAAGGGGCGTCTTTTAATCCAATCATGTAGTGTAGTAATGAAAAGCCAATATATTTTTCTTCACTGCATTGGGATAAAAACCACGTCAGTAGGCAGTGCCTGCGGCAATGTGTTTTGTATATAAACGCACGTCTCTGCCTCGTGTTGTGTTATTGACAGCCATCTTTAATTTGGGCCGCATTGAAGCTGCTACAGTTTACGTCTTTGAGGCATTCTCGTCTCCGCCTAACACTTGCGTCGCCCTAAAGGATTTCATGTTAATCTTAATTTCTTAATTGGTATGTCTATTTCCTCATTTCAGGTTATAATCGAGGGCGTGGCTGGCATGGCATTTGCTTCTAACATCGCCGTTGATGGACGTCACTTTCAGTACAAACTTGACCTGTGTGTCTGTTGGCAAGCCAACGCCACCTGAAACATTTGAAGGTAATGTTGTCCTTACTGAATGATACCGCCGTAACTGTTCATTTGCCTCGCGTTACGCCACCAAACTAAACGTAATCCTGATCGCAAATGCCAGAAAATTAGAATGTTTTATAAGGGGTTTAACCCGAAGTTTATAGCCAGCGATCAGTATTTAGTTCTCAGTGAAAGAGATTCCTGTCTATAGGATAGACTTTCAATTAATAATTTGTTGTTTGAACCTGTAATTTTAGTGAGCTGTACCTTCGATGAGAGCTACTGTGGATGGCGTAACATAGTAACATCGCCCAATGACCAAATCAGTTGGCACCGAAAGAGATCTGGAAACCAAAGCCAAGGGACTGGACCGACTCAGGATCACACTGGTACCCATGCCAAAACATATTATAACAATGTAGCTAGGGGATCTTAAGGGGGGACAAACTTAACTACAAGTCTGTTGCTAAGAAAATCTCAAAACCTCCCTTTTTGGCTCTTGAAAGTCCAGTGGGCATCAAAGTTTACCGTTTTTGTTCGATTCACGTTTCCTTTAAATTTTTCGAACCACGCCCATATTTAGTAGGTCACGTAAACACAATAGGAAACGTCTAAAAACTCGGACTAAGTGGATCATTTTCGAAATATAACAATACGTCTCGCCAAAACGCGGCATTATTTACAACTTGTAGCATGCGTTTAAGGAAATACGTTAAACTCTAGAAAGGGCCAACGGTCATATCAAAAGTACCGGAACCTGGTAGGTTCTGATCAGCAAATTTAAAGGCTTGAAGAAACTGAACACAGAAAGGCTGACCGTACGGTTGGGGTTAACTGTTTTGTATTTTCCAATCTTTCGTCAGGCACGGCCTGACTTCTTCAGGGAATGTTTACAACTGAGAAAAGATGTTACAATTTAAACAACAACGATAAAAGCCTTTATAGTATTACAGTAAAAAGCTGGACCGTTGAACAAAACTAATGAATGACAAGATAACAAAATGGAATACAATACATAAGGTACAAGTGGGTTAAACATTAGATTAAATTTCTTCTCGTTTGTTTATACCTTTGGGTTCAAGAGTTTGACCCCTTTCGATAAGGTACGCTTCCCTGGCTTTGCGTAACGCGTCACGACATGAGTGTATCAGTTCTAGTGGTATCAGTTCTATGT
Organism: Platygyra sinensis; assembly: GCA_019787425.1. Taxonomy (NCBI): domain Eukaryota; kingdom Metazoa; phylum Cnidaria; class Anthozoa; order Scleractinia; family Merulinidae; genus Platygyra; species Platygyra sinensis. The sequence continues at coordinate 12,434 of JAHPZR010047809.1, forward strand.
CATTAGGTGAATGATTGTCGGAAAGAAAATGGTCTGAAACTGCAGTGGGTCTGGAGGAAGGGGTGGG
>JAHPZR010047809.1:17500-35000 GCA_019787425.1 Platygyra sinensis
ATAAAGTGATGAGACGTCTAGTGTGACAAGGATAGCGTTACTGGGTAAGCGTCTAAGTTGGTCAAGCTTGTTGAGGAAATGCGTAGTGTCTTTGATGAAAGATGCTGCTTTGTGGACCAGAACTTTGAGATAATAGTCAACGAACTGAGAGATGCGTTCGGTGGGGTGACCGTTGCTTGAAACAATGGAGCGTCCGGGTTACCATGTCTGTGTATTTTAGGTAGAATGTAGAACCTACCTGGTTTGGGATCAGCCTGTATGAGAAATTGTTTAGTTTTGTAGTCAATGAAACCGTCTTTGTGCAGTCGTTTGATGTAGAATTCTACACGTGTTTGGAAGTCACTAGTAATATCAGCGTCGAGTCGTCTGTAGAACTTAGTATCGTTAAGTTGTCGTAAGCATTTGTTAATGTTAATGTTAATGTACCAGTCGCGGTCCATGATAACTGTACTGGATCTTTGATGATTATGTGCGTCGGCGTAGTTGTTTAAGGGCGTGACGTTCGCGTGTTGTAAGGTTGTCACGTACTGGCTTGGGGGTAAGGTTGACAATGTCACGCTCTACTGCACTGATAAAAGCGTCCAATGCTGTGTCCCTATGTTGAGGCGGTGTCCAGGACCTTTTGATGTGGAAAGGATTAAGGTCGATCCGAATAGGAAAGTCGTGGGAATATTCAAATAAACGCATGCGTCGGAAGAACTCGTTAATGTCGGCTAGGACTTCGTTCTAGTCTATCAGTCGTGCGTAGGGCAAAATGTAAGTCCCCTAGCTAGTAGTTGTGTCTCGTCATGTGAAAGAGTTACATTGCTAAGATTAATTACAGAGTTGGTGTCAAGTTGGATGTTGTGATTGTTTCTTATGGGGCGCCGTTTGTAAAAAAAAAACGATTTAGCTCGATTGTGTAACTTTTTTCGTTATTTACTAAATAAAGTTTTGTGATATGATATCATAAGTTTATGATTTGATATAATAAATCTTGATTTCAAATCATACGTTCATGATTTGATATAATAAATCCTGATTTCAAATCTTGCATTTATGATTTGATATAATAAATCCTGATTTCAGATCATAAGTTTATGATTTGATATAATAAATCTTGATTTCAAATCATACGTTCATGATTTGATATAATAAATCCTGATATCAAATCTTGCATTTATGATTTGATATTATAAATCCTGATTTCAAATCATGCGTTCATGATTTGAAATAACAAATCCTGATTTCAAATCATGCGTTCATGATTTGATCTAATAAATCCTGATTTCAAATCATGCGTTCATGATTTGATATCAGTGATTTCATGATTTAAGTTAATAAGTATGATTTAACTTAATACATAACCGGTGCCAGTACATGTGACAAGTCACGAGTCACGATCTCTGTCTCAGACGCGGGAAGCTCTCAAACATGTCGGACGATATATCAAGGTCAATCGCTTCTGCCGTGTCTCAGGTGGTCCAATTAAGGGCTGTTGACCAGGCTCTAACTAGCAATCGCTATTGGAGTCCCAAAGCAGGCAAAAATGCATCGGAACAGAATTTTAGTCTACCGGCGAGCACATGTACATCAAAAGCGACAATTTGACAAGGGTAAACAAAGTCACGCAACGGACAAAAAGAAAATGTATGCAGAACAGGAGATTTTGCAAACACATGTCTTATGTAGCGGCTTGAACATCAATCAATCCGCAGGACACATTAGCAAGGGCAACAGTAACACCGAAAAAAAAAGAAAACGGCCTAATTTATTCTATTCACTATTTACAGTCAAACCGGATGTTCTTTTGATGGAAACTTTGCAAACTTCCGCCGGAACATTGGTATTTTGGTTGGCAGTTTGAGGCGAGCAAGTTGCAACCTGCGCGAGCAAGTTACTCAGTTCATTTGGTACCTGATGGCAAGAACTCGTTGAGATTTTCCAAAACTTTCAAGTGTTAATTCAGTATTTTGAAGACAAGTTTGCGCTGGAGTTTTAACGTGGATGAGCCACTGCATGAGCAACCACACGCTGTACCGAGATGTTCTCGATCGCGTGAAATAATCTGTACCGTTTGCTGCCGTTGTTTTGTTTGTAAAGAAGTCACTATTGTTGCTATAAATTCGTTGGCTATAAACTCAAAGGAACCATAAGTTATCTGCTTGCATTGTAAAATTATATGGAAACTACGGGACTGCAACTGTTGCGTTTATATGGCCGTAAATACACAAAACTTCAAGTTAGTTTAATATTAGATACCGTTTGAGGCAATAATCCAACTTCTTCCGCGTTTTGTGCCTGTTCTGAACTGACCAGATGTCCATAGGGCAGTTATTTTCTCCCTTTTCAAGCCTCGTGATACGATTATAATGTATGTTAGCCATCATAAGCCACAGTAAGAATTTCGAGTCGCAAACTGCTTTTCAAATGATTATTGAAAACGGCACGAAAGCGATAGCAACCTGCTCGCGTGGATTGCAACTTGCTCGACTCAAACTGTCAATCAAATACCAATGTTGCAGCGGAAGTTTGCAAAGTTCCCATCAAAAGAACATCCGGTTTGACTGTAAGGGCCGTCCTCTATAATTTTCGACTATCGTCATTTGGACGGGAAAAAATGAAATTCCTCAAACTTTCCCAGATGAACAGTCTTGATAAGTGATTCAAAAAAATATATTTTTCAGTTCAATTCGATTCGTATTTTAGCACTGGAGCGACCATCTTGGTTTTGCCCCTCTGAGAGGGCTTTCAGCGGCCATTTTAAGGCACTTCTTTAACAATTTTCCAAGCAAAGAAAACGCTATAATTCCGGGTAAAAACACATTATTCGAAACAAGCAACTGTTACTTGATACGTTGAGAGGCGGTTTTGGTAATTTGATCAACATCTGACTTTTTTACAGAATTTTAAACTTCTTCCCTTTGGAACTACTTGCGAAGCGCCATAAAAATGGCGAATTTTAAAGGAAAATACCGCCAAAAGTACATCACTTGAGATACCCAAACAACCCTCCACTGAAAGAGCAATGTCTCACGTGTAAAAATATACAATAAAATTTTGGGGCAGTCAAAACTGAAAAATATTAGAAGAAGAAGTTTAAGCTGTGGTTTTGTAAACAAACACCGCCGTCCTAAGTAGCGTAATAACGTGGAAAAAACGATGTACAAAGGAAATTATGATATATCCCACTTACCTCGCAGCATGTCGACAACTGGATGATCCACGATATCTCACGTTATGTTATCACTAGGTTCAGCGGCATGTTCGATGATCATTGTGCGAAATCACTCTGAGACATCACAACCGTTAAGCCGGTCTCCGAAGCCCTCGTCATAACATCTAGCAGTATTAGTTGTAGTTGGTGCGTAAAATGCATTAAAAAAAAGAAAGAAAAAGAACCGATAGACCGTATGAGGTCAAGAAATTATGATCTGCATATAATCTCTTGATCAGCTTTATCAGTTTTTCAATGAGGCCCTGTTAGGGGTTTAAGTATACTTGATATTTGGGTGAAAAATTAGAGTAAAGTTTGGGAAAATTAATCTGGAAGATGTTTAGTTCAGAAAAACAGGACATTATGAGAAGGAAATCCATAACATTATTGCTTACAGATGCTTACCTGAAGTGGTCGACCATTGTGGTAATAACAATAACGCATTTTAAAATGATTCTCGGTGTTCATTTGAAGAATGAAGTTTCAAAGAAATGTATTCCGCACTTCCCTTTTTCAGTAATACAACAAACTTTTCGTTTATTTCATTTCTTGCCAAATTTGTTGTTAGTAGAAAAAAAGAATGAAAATGCTTTAGAGCATGTTCTAATTTCTTCTAACTGTACCAAACATATTCAAGCTGGCGACATAAAAGTACCCTGTGGTTGCCTTAAGCACGTGATCGTGGTTTGCCTCCGATCAAAATTCATGTTCCTATGCGGAAGACTTTTAGAACACGAATTATGTTTTTCAAAGGTAAAATTTTTTATACTTGATAGTAGCCAATTTGACCCTTGTAATTGTATTGTGTTACAGGCATTTCGCCGTGTCACAACTGTATCGTTGGTAGCTCTTTTTAGATTACCTGGCTCAATTAATCCATGAGAAATTATGATCCGAAATGGCGTGAAAAAAATAATAATCGCGTGTTATTATTTCATACATTCTGTTTAAGGTAAAATTGGTAATTTTGTGTTTCTTAGAGCAATACGGATAAAATGACCATCAAAATATTCATACTAGACCTGCCCCTGCTAGCAGCAGTTTCGACTCGGTTCTTAAAGATCCGTTCCGAACATTCAGCGATTTTAGATGGACTTTCACTCCTATTTGGCAGTTACCCAACAGCACACACTGCCCATTTGTAGGTTTTTGAGAGTTAAGGTGATTCCTCAGTATTGCATTGCGCATCCCTGCTGCGCACGATTTTCGCGTCATTAGCGCGCGCAAATGAGTGAGTGCACGTGCACAACGTAAGAGATTTCTCACACGAAAGGCCCGACAGCGAAATAAAAGCTCGTTTTCTCTTAAACGAGCATGGCGACCTATATTTTTTATTGCGTAATAATATTGCCCATGTTATCCTCTTTAATCTAAAAAAAAAAATTAAAAAAACTCATCGGAAGGAAAAAAGATATAGCTGAAAGTGTGCACAAAATCGTTACTCTAAGATGCAAATTATGACCACGAAAACAACGACTCGACGAACACTTTACGTCCACCTCGTTTTCAGTGGTGCGATGTTTCCACAAATTTTATATGATATTGTTCCATATGCTCTAGGCTTTCACCCTGTCAAGTTAATTCTCAAGTACTACTTCGATAAACTGTGCTTCCAGCTACCGCAAAATGTAACGTGGAGCGATGAATAACGCGCGTGATACAGGCCTAAATGGGGGAAGATTGGTCCATCATATCTCTTTTGCGAGGATGGTGACCTATCTTTTTTATTGTATTTTTCGAAACAGTGCTTGGTAGGGAACATTCAGAGAAAGTTTAAAAAAATTCATCACTATTTTTTATTTCTGAGGAATCACCTTAACTCGATCCACATGAACCTCCAACATACGAAGAGTCACCACACTTAGCCATGACTTTGATCGTCGGCTAGGCTTCTAACCTACTCAATTCAGTAGGTGTGCAGCGAACACTATTTATAGTTCACATTAAAAACAAAATACTTTATTGGCACAATTAATTTCATTGGTCTCAGTGATTTACGACCCAGGCAGTTAAATAATTAAACACGACTGAATTAAAGCTAAGTAGTCACGTTTACGAAAAAAACTAAAAGGTCACTACAACTTTAATACCACGACTGGCCTCCCTTTTTTGTCACGCAATTTAATCGCGTGTGAAAAAACTTGAAACGAACTGTTGAAGAAGCCCAAGTCAATGTTATGTTGTGCTTCTCCATCGACCTTAAAATGAAAATGTTAGACACCCATTGATCAGGTGATACACCACATGGCACCAGAATTATTTTAACCAAGCCGGCGTTCCCGCACCCTGGCCGCGTGTTGGGAGGAAAAGGCCATGGGAACGAGGTTGCTTTTAACTTACACATATTTCTTAAATTTCCGCCCTCTATTCTATCCCTTCCGCCTCATGAGTTTACTTAATTGGTTTCAAGAGGTGCAAGAACAGCTTTCGAAGCTACTCAAGTATATCCCTAAGGCCCTTAAAAATTTTCATCTCCTGTCCACCCTTAGCGTGTTGTATCCCCGGGTTGTATCTAACGCAATCTCATTGTGTAATGAACTTAAACCAAGAGACTATCACCCTGATAGTCTCTTGCTTAAACGAGTTAGTTCATGAGAATCTTTGGTTGACAAGAGGATTTACAAAATGACTCAAATCTCCAAGCAGTGGTTCATATTTAAATTATCCTGCAAAAGCCAATTACTACCTTAGCCACTAAAATGCGTAAAATGGCTTTGAAGCCGGTTACGTTTTCATATCTACCCACCCTACCCCTACCACATTGGAATGTGCACTTGTTGTCTGTAACGCAATCTGTGCAATAATGGTGGGTGATCGAAACGGAACTAAACTTAAGAGTTCTTGATAAGAATCCGCGATTAAGTAGGGATTTTTAATCTTGATGACAGATGTTTGGGTCAGTTGGGATCTCGGAAAATTGTTAAACTTCTTGTAAACGGCAGAGTATGAGGCGGAAGACAACTAATATTGCTAGATGTTATGACGAGGGCTTCGGAGACCGGCTTAACGGCTGTGATGTCTCAGAGTGATTTCGCACAATGATCATCGAACATGCCGCTGAAACCCACTGATAACATAACGTGAGATATCGTGGATCATCCAGTTGTCGACATGCTGCGAGGTAAGTGGAATATATCATAATTTCCTTTGTACATCGTTATTTCCACGTTATTACGCTACTTAGGACGGCGGTGTTTGTTTACAAAACCACAGCTTAAACTTCTTCTTCTAATATTTTTCAGTTTTGACTGCCCCAAAATTATATTGTATATTTTTACACGTGAGACATTGCTCTTTCAGTGGAGGGTTGTTTGGGTATCTCAAGTGATGTACTTTTGGCGGTATTTTCCTTTAAAATTCGCCATTTTTATGGCGCTTCGCAAGTAGTTCCAAAGGGAAGAAGTTTAAAATTCTGTAAAAAGTCAGATGTTGATCAAATTACCAAAACCGCCTCTCAACGTATCAAGTAACAGTTGCTTGTTTCGAATAATGTGTTTTTACCCGGAATTATAGCGTTTTCTTTGCTTGGCAATTGTTAAAGAAGTTCCTTAAAATGGCCGCTGAAAGCCCTCTCAGAGGGGCAAAACCAAGATGGTCGCCCCAGCGCTAAAATACGAATCGAATTGAACCGAAAAATATATTTTTGTCAATCACTTATCAAAACTGTTCATCTGGGAAAGTTTGAGGAATTTCATTTTTTCCCGTCCAAATGACGATAGTCGAAAATTATAGAGGACGGCTCTTAAAACCAGACGAGTCTCCAGAGAAATGCAACATGATCGTCTACGAGCGAGTACATAATTTAACATACATGTATCTCTTGAGAAGTCGAAGTGGAGTTCGCTGTGGAGATCGAGGTTGCACTAGAGGAGGTCGCGCTAGTTGGTGTGATTGAGAGACGCGATAGAGCCTTGTCAACAGCCCTTTGGACCGCCTGAGACACGGCAGAAGCGATTGATCTTGATATATCGTCCGACATGTTTGAGAATTTCACGCGTCTGAGACAGAGATCGTGACTCGTGACTTGTCACATGTACTGGCACCGGTTATGTATTAAGTTAAATCATACTTATAAACATAAATCATGAAATCACTGATATCAAATCATGAAACCACTGATATCAAATCATGAACGCATGATTTGAAATCAGGATTTATTATATCAAATCATGAACGCATGATTTGAAATCAGGATTTGTTATTTCAAATCACGAACGCATGATTTGAAATCAGGATTTTTTTATATCAAATCATAAACTTATGATATCATATCACAAAACTTTATTTAGTAAATAACGAAAAAAGTTACAAAATTGAGCTAAATCATTTTTTTTTACAAACGGCGCCCCATAGTTTCTCCTGCAGTATCGTGTAGTACGTATGTTGCGTCTGCGTCTGCGGCGACGCTTGTGTGGATGAGAAGTTGTGTTGTGATCGGCGTGAAGGGTACCTAGTGGCTGTAGTGATCGGTGTGAGTTGTGCATCACGGTCAGTGTCTGTGGCGTTACTGCTGGTGATGATCCTGTTATGTGAATGCAAAGCCTGCGGGGAAGTGTACTTACCGTTAAAGGTCCTTTTCTTACAACGCCTAGAACCTAAAGTCGCGTTCCGCTTCTTATCACATACAATCCTGCCCTTCGTTCCATATCTAATATCATACAAAGACACTTTAAAATCCTTTCGTCTTCCCCAGGATGCAGCAACGTCTTTTAAACCACACCCCTTGTTGCTTTCCGACGAACCGACAACCTTAGTGACATTCTAGTTAGATCCAAATTACGTACTGATAAACAAACTAACGTCACCAAGGGATCCTTTCGATGCGGCAAAAATTGCATCACCTGCCGCTATATCACCGACGGCCGTGCAAATTATACCTTTTCTGCCACTGGGAAATGAGAACCATTCATGATCATATCGATTGCAACTCTAAAAATCTCATTTACGTGATACATTGTCTACGTTGCCACAAGCAGTACATAGGTGAAACGAAAAGACGACTTAAAGACCGCTTTAATGAACACCGACGACCAGTAGACAGGCCCACCCCTTCCTCCAGACCCACTGCAGTCTCAGACCATTTTCTTTCCGACAATCATTCACCTAACGACATAGAACTGATACATTCATGTCGTGACGCGTTACGCAAAGCAAGGGAAGCGTACCTTATCGAAAGGGGTCAAACTCTTGAACCCAAAGGTATAAACAAACGAGAAGAAATTTAATCTAATGTTTAACCCACTTGTACCTTATGTATTGTATTCCATTTTGTTATCTTGTCATTCATTAGTTTGTTCAACGGTTTAGTTTTTATTGATTTCTATTTTTGTTATCTTGTCAGTTGTTAGTTACTTCAACGGTCAGCTTTTTACTGTAATACTATATAGGCTTTTATCGTTGTTGTTTAAATTGTAACGTCTTTTCTCAGTTGTAAACATTCTCTGAAGAAGTCAGGCCGTGCCTGACGAAAGATTGGAAAATACAAAACAGTTAACCCCAACCGTACGATCAGCCTTTCTGTGTTCAGTTTGAGGAAATGTACAATATTTCGAAAATTATAGATCTTTGAAGATCTATAATTTTCGAAATATTGTACATTTCCTCAAACGCATGCTACAAGTTGTAGATAATGCGGTGTTTAGGCAAAACGTATTGTTATATTTCGAAAACGATCCACTCATTTCGAGTTTTTAGACGCTTTCTATTGAGGTCACGTGACATACCAAGTGTGGGCGTGGTTTGAAACATTTAAAGGAAACGTGAATCAAACAAACACAGTAAACTTTGATGCCCACCGGACGTTAGGAGACAAGAAAGGAGGTTTTGAGATTTCCTTAGCAACAGACTTGTAGTTAACTTTCTCCCCCTTAACTGCTGAGATGAGAGGGGGGTTTCCTTATTAGAGAGGAAGCATGACGTTTACAGCAAACGGCAAACGGCAAGAATGAAACTTTTTTCGTCCGTCTTCAGCTCTCTGTACAGTAGAATCAAAATATTTGTATTTGCTGTGAATAGTAAGAGAGACTTCTTTTTGTGTGATTCATTTAAAGATCACAAGAAAGGAATACAAAATCCCAGGTAATCTTTGCCGTTTGCCGTCTGCCGTAAACGTCATGCATAAACTCTCTATTGTCACGTCTATCTAGCTAGCTACTCCTCGTATTCCTGAAAGGTGTTAATATGGTTTAAACAAGAATGGGGCTGTTTTAGAAAATGTAGATTATGTGCAGCAGTTCATTTTATTATTCTTTGTCATGTAGCGACTTTTTTTAGCATCTGTCATCAATCTTACCTTTGGCTTAACAGGAAGTGGACAATTTATTTACGTTGACGAATTACAATCTTCGCAAGAGAAACAGCCTGCGCAGCTGTTGAGTCCGCTCATCCGGGGACCTAAATGTCTCCGTTTTTACTACTACATGAATGGAAGCGACATTGGAAACCTTGATGTGTTACTTTGGCCTCGAGAACAGCAAGACAGTTACTTGATCTGGCGAAGGTCAGGTGAACAAGTAGACATGTGGCTGAAGGCTAGTGTCGATGTTGGCTACACTAGCGAGTCTCGGGTAGGAATCGAGCAAATGTCTATAAGGGCCGTGTGATAATATATTCTGATTGCGTTACAGGCAGATTGAGAGAAACTTTAGGATACGCCGAAAAGTAATAGTACAATTATGCTTTTTTCCAAGTACAAACTTTAAACCTCAAGTGTAAATTTGTGAGGTGTATTTTCCATTCTAACTAAGAAGAAAAAAATGTCAAATCACTGGTAGACACCTAAACAGTTATGCTAGCTCACAAAATTATTTTTTTAAATGAAAAAATATCGGTTAAAAGCTAGCCAACATGCTTTTAAGTAGAACAAACAAACAAATACGAAAATAGAGGTACAAGTAAAATTTTTCGGGCAGCTTGGTGGCTGGGCTTTCTCGTGTAGTGGCGTGGGAGACATGTCAGCATGCCTGGAAAGTATACCAGTTCGACTCCGAGTGATGGCTTTCATTTCCCAGTTAAAAAAACTCTCTAGGTGACGCTAAATTGGCATCAATCATTTATGGAAGAGAAACGTACAGGGTAAATAGTAAACACGAAGACTCGGTCAATTTGCAGAACTTTAAATGATCACGGTGATAGTCTCATTAACGTTTTTACTGAACGCTAAATGTTTTTATTGCAGTTTTCCTTTGAAGCAACAATTGGCAGAAACTATACAGGAGGTGTTGCTGTAGATGACGTCACGTTAAGTAATGGACTTTGTGAAGGTGAAAGTGAGCCTCAGAACAATCGACAAGGTATTACTTTTGCATGTACTAAACTGGGTAATTTATTTCAAAGTCTTTCTCATATAAATGTGTTTTTGAATGAGGAATGGATGATATTAAGTAATCATGCACGACCATGTGCTATTTTAACAGCTGTTACAACTAACTATATTTCAGTTTTTATTTGCGTATCCTTTATATTTCCAGGAAATTGCAACTTCGACAGCAGCTTCTGCCTCTGGAAGAATAACTTATTGTCCAGTTTCAGTTGGACACGGCGAAGATATAATACTCGAAACTGGGACACTGGACCAAGCCCCGATCATACATCAGGTGACATCGGCTGTAACTACGGGCGCCCGTTCTGGTCAAAATTATATTAATTATTTTTACTGAAACAGAATTATTAAAACTTTTCGTTCAGTTAATTTTCTGGTGTCTTTTAATTAATTATTTCTACTCGTCGAATTATGTTTACGTATTTTACATACTATTTTTCATTTCTTCTAAGCCTTGAATTAATTTACCTGTCTCATATTTTTCATTCCTTTCATTAATTATTCTTTCCTGTGCACGTATTTCTTAGCAAATCCTATACGACATTGCGGGCTGAGTGGAATCCCATAACGCCTCAGGGTAATTCCAAGATGGCGGCCAGAAGCGTTGTTGTTCGAGAGAGAAATGAACGAGATTTTCGTAATTTTCTGCCAAATTTGAAGGCAGTGTTTCGGCTTTTTCTGACTCCTGAGAATGTAAATTCAGCAATCGATGCTTTAGTTGGAGCAAGACATCATCTGCTAGATGCCAGAGGGACTTCTTCTTTGTTAATAGTTGAATTGGAAAGAGGTGAACGTAACCCAACACGGTTACCGACAAGTACTTTACAAGCACCCCTTCAGAATTTAAACAGATTTATGGCTCAAATGATTAACATGTTGCCAGCTGAGATAGAGAGCAGACAGCTGGCTGAAAATTTTTATCAGGGCACTGCTTACTCCACATTTGTGACAACAACGCAGTTTGGACCTGGACGGAAACGCTATGACATCTCTAGGGACCAGCTCGAACACTTGCGCTCACTTTTTTTCTCTTGGCAAAAAACAGCTGATATGCTGCAGGTGAGTGTTTCTAACATCCAGCGAAGGCGCAGGGAGTTTGGGCTAAGTGATGAATTTGAACGATATTCAGATTTTTTTATAACAGATGATGAATTAGATCAGATTCATGCAAGTGTAACAGGCAACTCACGCGATAGCCCCCTCACTCCTAATATGGGAAGGATGAGGTTAATTGCTGCATTAAGAAGCCGTCGTTTACGAATTCAAAGATGGAGAGTAAGTGTGTGCATTCGCCGTGTTGACCCCTTTGGCACTGCTTTGCGGTGGCAGAAAAACATCGCAGAAAATATTTTGTTCCAACCCCTAACAGCCTTTGGCACATAGATTCTGGGCACAAACTTATACGATACAAATTGATCACTCATGCTTGCATTGATGGCAAGACCAGATTGTTAATTTATGCTTCCTGCTGCAACAACAACAAGGCTGATACAGTGCTCTCTTTGTTCCAAAATGGAGTGGAACAGTGGGGACTACCTTCACGTGTTCGTTGTGACTACGGAATGGAAAACTTTTATGTTGGCCAATACATGATAGAACACCGTGGAGAAGGCACGGGAAGCATCATCACTGGATCCTCAGTGCAAAACTCCAGAGTTGAAAGAGCTCATTGAGATGTCTACTCTGTAGTGCTGGCCTTTTATGCACGCATTTTTGAGGCAATGGAAGATGAAAGCATTCTTGACATATCTGATGATGTTCATTTGTTCACCCTTCACCATGTCTATGTTCCCAGGATCAATAGATCTTTGAATGAGTTTTATTCAGCACATGAACAATCACCCAGTTGCAACTGAAAACAACCAATCACCCTTACAGATGTGGGAACGGGGAATGCTAGAGAACATGCATTCTGGGCACACTGCACTTTCATCAGAAGAAATTGAAGATTTTGTGTGGATCTAGGGGGTGTACTGTCAGTTGAAGAAGATTACCAGGTTAATGTTGCATCTCCAACAATTGAGTTAACTGACCAAATGCCAAGTCCTCTGCAAAATGATGAGGATTGTGGAGTTAACATTTTTAAGCAATGTCTTGAGTTTATTCATTCTTTCTCTTAGTAGAATGAGTTTAGACCATATAAACTAAGCAACATTGACAGTACAGTGAGCAAATGGAAGATACCTGGATGTAGGCATTACATATGTTGTGTCTTTTCCCGCCAATAGTAATTATTTATATGTATTTTCTTTGTTTTATCGGGTCACGTGATTTTTAGAGTTTTCAGTTCGGTCACGAAATTTTACGCTTTGCCAGTTACTTTGCTTGGCTTTGCATTGATTTTGTTTTTCTCGTCATTTGCCAAATTGTTTCGAGCTCAACGGTTGCAGTGCATGGTTTTTTTTGTATTCGAATTAGTATAGGCCGAGGATTCCGCTTTTGCGAAGCAATCAATGTGTCGATGGACAAATAAAGAACAACAAAGCTGGAAGTTTGTGACTGCTCTCGTGTTTCAAGTACATCACAAATGTGTTCCTTTTATGGAATCCGTTAAAACAAGCAAAGGGCAGCATTTCAATATTTGATTATTTCAGTACCGGATTTTTGTACCAGTTTCAATAGAGGGCCACAGTGTGTTTTGTGGGTCAATTTTAACTAAGGTCATTTTTTTTTTCCATTGTTTAAAACTTATTTTAATACATTACTATACAAAGCAGAGGACAAGATTAATATTGAACCACAACAAATATTTCAACAATGTGTGGTCATTGTCAACCAATAAGCCTGAGCTAACATATTTACTTTTTTGTCTCAGAATAAGAGTATGTTTTAAGAACCAAGATGTAAACTGTTGCAGGTTCGATGTTTTTAGTGGTAGGTATAGTTTGTAGTCCAAACAGAACTCAGGGATGTCGAAAACACAACGAGGATTTTATTGCACACGAACGCAGTATTTCCACACAGGACGTCTCTACAAGCACACGCTAGGCTTGTAACTACACTTGACTTTAAACACACGGCCTCTTGCCAAATATCCACGTAACCTCTGTTACACTTCACAAACACGACCTCTGTCGATTACACGCGATCTTCGTCACACTTCAGTAAACACTACTGTAAAACTCCTGGGAAATAAAACCTCAAACACTCCTGGGATAAAAACCATCTAAACACTACACCGATTTACTTATATACTTAACAGCAAAACGTTCTAGAACGTTCCGGCTATACTAAATAAAGTATCATTACAATATAAACTATTTACAGCAGCAGACGTAAACGACTAAAATAAATCGGTAGTGTAGCAGCTCTCGTAAGCTTGTAATTCTATTTGTCGTCGTCGCAGTAGCTGTTATTGTTTTAGGGCTAGGGCGCATTGTTTCTGTTGTTTGTTCTATTGTACTCTCGAAGGGTAGCAAGCCATTCATGTGAGACCTTACGAGAGCTGCTACATCGCCCAAATAAATTGCTTAGTCACCGTAACAAGGCTAATTAAATATGCACGAAACTTCTATATCAAATTAGCATACACTCGAATGTTCCAAGTGACGCCAGTCACGCCACAATTTTTCGTAACATAAACACTTCACCTGCTTGTCAGGCAGTGCTTGGTAACAAATTCTACTTCAATAGCTAGTGAAGAAGTCTGTTTCTCCATCACATGTTTCTTCACAAGAGGTCGTGTCAAGTTGTCTTCCTCTAACAATCCTTTCTTGTAGAAACCTTAATAATTCTACAGGGTCTTGAAGATTTTGGCTTTTGGCCTAGCTGGTTATGTCATCAACGTCAAATGGACGTTGAATGGGATGTTCTTCTATGTTTGAAGCTGAAGCAGTATTCACAGGATTAACATTTCCTTCGGTTGTGCTAACACTAGCAATGCTGCCAATACAGGTGGAGGTAGATGAAGAACTGCTGCTAGTCAATGTTGTGTTCATCGTGGTGGATATACTGGTGGTTACTAATTAACTAGTTTTAGTCTGGTTATCTGGTATGCTGAAAATTGAGTAATTGAGCATATCACCACTTTTATCAGGAAGCTGAGCAAGTAGCCTAATGGAAATACATCCGCTTAGGGCTAATGATTTTAGTAAAAGCTTTGAGTCTATCCTCCTACCACTCGGGATGTTTAGGGCCACGAGCGTTCCAGAGCAGCTATTCATTATTTCAAAGCAGAATCCTTCCATCTGCGTACCTTTCAGCAACGCTGCCAACTCTCTCTCTAGCGCTTTCGCAAACCCTTCCCTATTAACTTCAAAACCTGAGATTACTCGTTTGGATTTCTCCAGTTCGATCTTTTCTACTTTAGAAGGAACTCTATCATGCTCATATTCAATAACAATTACATCTTTTTACACAGTCGGTGACTCGCGTGGTCGTCCAGCGGGACGCCGAGAAGGACAAGGCGCAGGACGTAGCGACCTTGAACCTCTAGAAAATCTTGAACCCGCGCACGAAGTTGGAAATCTGCGGTGACGTTCATCGACGGCGTTTTCTGAGCGCGAACTGCTTGAGTTACTTGGAGCTGAAACGGAAGCAGGATTTGATCTTCCCACAACGTTGAAAGCTGAGTTATAGTTTCGATTAAACTTTCTGCAATTCTGATAATCTCATCCTTCTGAGAATCGTTCCACGTGGAGTCCAATGCACCAGCCGCCATATTGAACAAGGGTGAGCAATGGCTTATGGGATTCCACTCAGCCCGCAATGTCGTGTGGGATTTGCTAAGAAATTTGTGCGCGGGAAAAAATAATTGATGAAAGGAATGAAAAAATATGAGACAGGTAAAATTAATTCAAGGCTTAGAAGAAATGAAAAATAGTATGTAAAATACGTAAAAATAATTCGGCGAGTAGAAATAATTAATTAAAAGACACCAGAAAATTAACTGAACGATAAGTTTTATTAAGTCTGTTTCAGTAAAAATAATTAATACAATTTTGACCAGGACGGGTCCCCATAGAAAGCAGAGACATAAATCCACTTCCTTGTCGTGCCTTGTGGTATATGCGGCTTTATGACATTAAACTTCGTGAAAATTACCGTTATTGTCAACTACGTCTTAATACTCTTTTTTTCTTTAAATCAAGGAACTGGTATGTACATCTATACTGAAACCTCTTATCCACGACAGCCGGGAGGCTTCGCAGTACTTGAAAGTCCTTGGATGAGGGGACCACAATGCATGACGTTCTACTACTACATCTATGGCTCCACCATGAGCCTATATATATTCATGTTCATAAAAAGCCAGGCTACAAACAAGTTTAAACCAGTCTGGTGGAGGTCTCAAGATCAAGGAGACCATTGGATACAAAGACAAATAAGTATCAACGAGACTTCAAGTTATCAAGTGAGTCGTAAATATTAGTTTACGGCGTTTTATTAAATATTAGTGAGCTTAAGCACCTGCATTTATGAGTCGCGGACGGCAACCGAAAGTGAGCTATTTTCCATTGCTATTCTCCATTCCCCATTGCCCTTACACAACCACATTCACATTGCTAAGTATCCTTTCTCCATTAGAGATGAGTAGTATAAAAATCTGGGAGATAATACGGTCCTAGCGCGCTACATGTTCTCTTCCGGTTGCCGTCCGCGTCTAAAAACGCACGTGCTTAAGCTCCATATTGAGAACGAAAGAACGGAGTCATGCGCTCCGTCTTGTTCAAGAAACACTCCAAAACTCTCTGTTACCATCAGTCATAACATATCGTCAGCTCTCCTTTAAGGATGTCTCGTGAACAAGGTTACTTTTTTGTCGTTCCTTTTCTAGATAATTGTCGCTGGATTTAGACATAGCAGTTATAAGGGAGAAGCAGCATTGGACGACGTTTCGTTTGAAAGAGGGCATTGTGATCAAACAGGTACTGATCGGTGTATCTACATTTATTTTATGGCATCGATTTCTCAGTTCATGTTCCCTGCCCCAAGAATTGCTTTTATCTTTCGACGCATTGTTTTCTTCCTTTCCATTGGCCGAGGGTGCACCACGTGACCTGCAAATAACTGCCTACAAATAATGGTCTGCTCATGCGTAGTACCGTTTAAACGTGTTTTGTTGCAAATAATATTCTGCTCATGCGTAATTGGAATCACACTCTCGAGAGAAAAATGGCAGATCGCTTCCCTGAGCTGCCAGGAAGTGATTAAAATATGAAAACAAACTTGGTGATCGAATGATAAAACAATTATTGAACTCGGTTATCGCAAAATATCGTGATTTGTCAGTGTCTCGATCGCAGATCAATTATTTGCCTCAGCCTTCGGCTTCGGCAAATAATTGATCTGCTCGCCCCTGACAATTCACGATATTTTGCTCAACCTCGTCCAATAATTGTTAAATTTTTGCATGTTGCCAAAGAGCTTATAATGTACTGGTCAATTCCAAAACTACCCATCCCCCCCCCCCACCCCCCCCCCCCCCCCAGGCAAACCCCAGAGCATTTGACTGTTTTGAAAAATTTTGGTCAAATTCTCCGCTATGTTGCTAATTTAGACGGTCAAATACCCCACCCGTTAGAGCTTCAAACAGGGTCAAATCCCCTACCCTCTAGGCATATTAAAGCAACTGTGGAAACAAGTTCTGCAAAATTTTCAGCCACTACGAATTTCTTGTTCAGCTTGTCTTTGCTCCACACTTTAAACGAAGGCATATTCCACGATATAACTATATAGAACGACTACAACAGAAAAATCCACGTGAAATCGACAAGAGCAATGACCCGTGAACGCGGCTCACGTGCTGTAGCCTGCAGAACAGGCGTAATTTTTTGCGTATTTCAGGGGAACAGAGGCGAAAGCGAGGCGAGCGCTTGGCGAGAGCGAAGCGCGAGTTGCGTGCGAGGGGAGGATCGCTAAAAAATCCCGCCTGTCCCCATACCATTGTTCAAGCCGTTCCGGCGTTGAAATATGAACGCGGCTACCTAATTGGTTACTTTGAAACACGTGATCCTCGAATGTTTTTCCAATATGTAACACAA